>OY998180.1:79113261-79287361 GCA_963921935.1 Galeruca laticollis
TTTCAGTCAAAATCTGTTCCAGTGTCTCTGGACGATAGTTTCTGTAATGCCTTGTTCCTGGTTTCCCGAGGCATTGATTGGAAAAATATGGGGTGAAGATGTCTACTGAATGGCACAATCTCACCCCACAAATTGTAGCTCTAACTTCAAAATTGTTATAATTCAAAAAATAAATTTGCATGCACAAGTTATTAAGCCATAATCATGATAAATAAATGAGAACTCGAAATTATTTACCTGAATGTCTCAATTTATTCCACAAATTTCTTACGACCAAAAAGTATACGGACTTTTGGGAAAAGTAGAAAACACGCGTCATTCATCAAGGCCAACTTATCAACAAGTAGCAGGAGCCGTGCAGTTCGGAATTACACCACGAGGTGACCAAACTAGTATAGTCATCATAATAAAGGCTGGTTTACAAGGCAAGAGCATTACAAGCGCGCGAATTTCAAATATCCGTGGAAAGATACAATGGCATATTTTCACCTATGTAGGCACATTTTCACCTATGCAGGTACATTTTGACGCCATTCTACGGTACCTAAATATTACATTACTTTTATTCTTATATCATATTAAACAGAAGATAGTAATACTATTGAAACAAACATTCAAATATAGTTTTAAAAAAATATTAGGTGGGTGGGATCAAAATTATTCGTAATACAACAAATTCAGTAAACCCGTACTTTCCATTGCTAATAAAAATGAATTGACTCTACTATCTCCTATAATCTTCCAGTTTATCAGTCAATCAACGAAAAATAGGAAATCAGCTAAATCGCTGACTAGAAAAGGACAATGAAAAAACGCCAATAAAACGACTTCCATTAAATTCATGATTACTATAAAACTAGATATTGGCAATGAAATTGATGAGATAATTTAAAAACATGAAGTCTAAACTATGTGGATAGACGTGCTTAAAAAATCAACCGACTTATTATGTGTAACGTCCGCGTTTTTATGGGTATAAACCAGTTCTGTCGAGAATTTCTTCCTACTCAAAACTCAATTATCCATTTCGTATAATCTACTAGTAAATTGCTGATTTCTGAGGATTGTTTCTATTATTATAATTATTTTTAATGTTGTTATTTCTGTTATAACTATTGTTAGTGTTATTATTTCTGTAACTCATATTTCGGTTATAAAAATTATTATTATTGTTGTAATTGTTGTTATTATAATATTGTCTAATGTTATCACTATTTCTATTGTAATTAAATCTATAATTATTCCAATTATAGTCTTGATTATTATTGTTATTATTTATGTTGCTTGTATTATTTTCATTATTTGTATAGTTTGTTCCTCTATTTTGTTGAGAAATGCCGTGTCTGATCAAATTTCTTTCTACCCTTTGTACATACATAGATAATTGATCTAGTTTTTTTATATTTTGTACAGCAATGGTTTCAGCTAATTCTGCTTTGAAATGCCTTGCAATAAACATAACAATTTCCTCTTCAGGAATTGGTGGTTCTAAATATTACGTCATAGCATGTAAATGGATTGCATAATTGCTCAAACTATGGCTTCTATTTCCGAAACATTTGCCAAAATATAATTGTTCGCTGGGCATCCCCCCCCTCAAATAACGTGAGAATGCTATTTCAAAATCTATAAATTCTGCTATATGTTTTTCCCTGGCAGCAAACCATATCAACGCGTGATTTTCTAAATGTTCTCTCATTACCTCCTTTTTATCCTCAATATTATGTATTTCTCTTACTCTATTCTTTATAATTCTGATAAAAATCTTCGGATGCAATTTCCTAATGTTTCCATCAAATTTTTGATATGTTGCCCCATAAATTGATTGTTTTTATTTCTCCAGCATGTTCCATATTCACTTCTTTCCTCTCGATTTGTTCTACTTTTCTTTGTATATTTTTCATTTCCATTTTCAATTCTTTTTTTGTTTTGTTGGTCTCTTCTTCTGCTATTATCGTTATCCTCTCCCTATTCCCTTTTATTTTTTTAGTTTTCTCTCCTATTTCTATTTTTAATTAACTCTCATTTTTCTTTGAACTTTCAATTTCTGTCGATTGTATTTCTTCTATTTCCATTAATCTTCCTAACACTCCACTTCTAGTTTCTTGTTTTGTTTAATGGATTCATACTTCTTGATTCTTCCAATTGTTTTCTTAAATTTTCTATTTTCTCTTCCATTCTTTTACTACTTGTTTTTATTTCTTCCTCCATACTTTGACTACTTGTTTTTATTTCTCTGCTTATTTCTTCTCTCTGAATATCAAATTTTCTGCTTATAGTGTCATTCTGATTATATAATTGTTGTAATATCTCCATCATTCTGTTTTGTACACATCTATTTCCATCTCCTGCTCCTTGATTCTGTCCTACCACCTCTTCTCTACTTCTCATGGTTTCTTCAAGTTGTTCAATTGGTTCTGCACTTTCGCTTTCCTCTGTCTCATCATAATTCTCCTGATTACGTCTCCCTTGTTCCAAATATTGAACTTGAAAATCACCCATTTCATGTCTACTTTCTTCTCGTTCTTCTTCTGATTCTTCTTCTGTTCGTATTTGTTCACCACCTCTGAGTGTCAGTCTTCTTTCCATTTTACTTTTATTTTATCAATTGTCAATATAAAATTTAATAAATTTAATGTTTATTAATAGTTCTTTGTTACGATAGTTAAAATTTTTAAACCAATTTTTCTAATGTCAATTTTGTAATGCCAATTATATATGCAAATTTTTATATGCCATTTTTTGTATGTCCCATGTTGGTAACGACAATTGTTATAATAATATATACTTTTATACTATTATTTAGTTTTAAATTTTCAATTATTTTTAATTTTATTGTTAGCTCAATTTACTGTCGAGGCATGATATACTCATTTTCTCTTTGGGTTACGGCGCCTATGTTTAATACCATTATATATACTTATTAAGTAAGAAGTTTTATTCTTATTTCAAAACACATTGAATTTATTGTTATAATTTTCCAGTACGCCTATGTATTATATGTGCAATAAGATAGTGGCCTGTTTTAGTATACGCTTGATCTCACTAATATCGCTGATGTCACTAATTTGATCCAGTCTATCCATTTAACTATGAGTTGCCATGTTACACTTATTTCTTCCTCTTCTGTGTTCTTGTGATTGCGAAAAAAGCAACACATTTACAGAATGCATTTTTCACCCCAGCTCCATCAAATAATCCAATCATATCTGTTGAGGTAGAAACCTACTATCACCTCCACTAAGAGCAATTTCCCCAGCAGACGTGTACAGAGAAATTCAGTTATCAAATCCACATAACGCTCCAGGATATGAGCTCATCACCGGGATAATATTCATCTTCATCTTCCAAAGAAAGACATTGTATTAATCATCCTAATATACAATAGAATTCTACAAATTAATTATTACCCAATACTATAAAAGTTCGCCAGTAACACGTCACGATGAAGATAAATCATACATACCAATTAGCCTATTACCACAAATATCTAAACTTTTTGAAAGAATCCTTCTACATAGAATTAGCGAAATAATACGCAAAGAAGAACGGATGCCCACACATCAATTTGGATTCAGAGAACAACATTCGATATCCAAGAGTGTCTTAGATTAGTGAACAATATCAAACAAGCACTTGAACAAAAATAATCATGGCACCAAGGACAGAAGTTATCTCTTCACATTTTCTTTTTTCTCAAATTCTACCTAAGTTATAAATATATACAAGTCACAGTCCAAACCTCCCTATTCAATTAGCAACCCATAAATTCAGGCGTTCCCAAGAAAGCATCCTTGGCTTTTATCTATACCATATGTATACTTCTGATATTCCAACTACTGACGATACTCTAATCGCTACCTTCGCAGATGATAGAGCAATAATTTTTTTAGATGTAGGGCATCAGAAAAGCTACAATACCACCTAGATCTTCTAAAACAATGGCTACAACACTGGAGAATATGAGTCAAAAATGACAAATCCACACAAATCACGTTCACCACAAAACGGAGGGTCTGTCCGCAAGTGATCATTAACAATATGCAAAAAGAGGACATACCTTGGACAATACTTGGACCAAAAGTTAACCTGGAAGACACACGTATAAGCTAAAAAAACACAACTAAAGTTAAAACATCAAAATATGATTTGGTTCATCCGTCGACGTTCAAAGTTGACAATCGAAAATAAGATTATTATATACAAAATTATCCTAAAACCAATATGGAGATATGGCAAAGAGCTATGCGATTGCAGCAAGCCATCGAACACTACGATACTGCAAATGTTTCAATCTAAAACACTTCGGATAATAGCTAATGCTCCACGGTCCATAAGCAACTACACATTACATACTGATCTCGGTATCCCAATCATCAATGAAGTCATACAGACTTCGGCCATAAGAAACAAAAATCGCAATGAAAACCATAAAAATCCACTAATTTACCACAAATATACTGATCCAATGGAGCAGAGAAGATTAAAAAACGCTGGCCAGAAGACCTCATAGAATGATCTACGGAAACAAATGATTGGATTGTTTCCGCCTCAAGTCATTTAGCAAGTAGCCATATTATTCACTTGTTACTCTATATTTATTGAGTAGATTGTAAATTTGTAATTAAACAAAAAAAATAATAGGTGGTAGGATATGGCTTATGATTGGTTGTTTTTCTCCCTTATGAAAAAATAAAACGAACAATTATAAAAAAAACTTACTTTTCGCGCTGGCTCATCATATTCCAATGGAGGTTATATGGAAAGGAAGTGGTTTATTCTCTAGTCCAACCGGTTATCGAAATATGAACCTTTTTATATTAATTAGACCGTAAAATGTTGTTGTTTCGTCAAAACACGATTCGCTACTGATTCCAAACAAGTATTCTAGTAAACGCATGACAATTCATATTTCAATGAATTTGTTGGCTCTACCGGATAGGCAACATTAATGCCAAAACATCCTGCGGGCCAGAAAATTGAATTTAAATTAAAAAAAATTCAAGCGAAAAAACAAAACTAAATAAAACATCCTAAATGCTGGTATCTACTATCTAATCTAAAACTACTCT
This sequence comes from Galeruca laticollis, assembly GCA_963921935.1. Taxonomy (NCBI): domain Eukaryota; kingdom Metazoa; phylum Arthropoda; class Insecta; order Coleoptera; family Chrysomelidae; genus Galeruca; species Galeruca laticollis. The sequence goes on from OY998180.1 coordinate 79,118,334, forward strand.
TACAAACAAAAAAAAATTAAATTATTGAAATGGCTGTGGGCAGAGTTTTACTACCGGACGGGAGTAGGAACTATGTTTAGTCCTTACCCTGGCTACTCGTATAACTCCGTCTTTGCCAGGATAAACCTTCTCCACAATACCCATTGGCCATTGCAGTGGTGGCAAGTTCTCTTGCATTATGAGGACAATAGTAACTCCCTTTACAGGCATAGTGGAAATATTCCATTTTTGGCGTTCTTGAAGAGTAAAAAGGTATTCACTATGCCACCTCTTCCAAAAATGCGCAACAACAGACTCTAACAATTTATACCTTGAAACCGGATGAGTGCTTTCGTTATAAGAATTTTCATCAGGAAAAGAAAATGAAGGGGTACCATAAAGAAAATGTGCTGGAGTTAAAGCAACGGGATCGTTAGGTTCGTTATTCAACAAACATAAGGGGCGACTATTCAAAATAGCTTCAACTTGAGTTAATACGGTGCTAAACTCCTTGTAAGTCAAAATGTTTTCTCCGATCACTCTAGATAAATGCAGTTTCATGCTTCGGATGCTAGATTCCCAAAGACCACCAAAGTGACTAGCTCGGGGAGGATTATTGATCAATTCGATTTTGTTTAAATTTAGTTCTCTCTGAAAGGCTTCACGGTATTCTAAGGAATTTAAAAATTCCTTCATTAATCCGAGCCTTGGCTCCAATAAAACTGGTTCCACAATCAGAATACAACCTCAAACAATTACCTCGACGAGATATAAAGCGTTTAAAGGTTCCTAAAAAGCATTCAGTGGATAGGGATGAAGCTCGTGACGAAACATATAAAAATACAGACATAAGCCTATTGACTTCTTACTCCACGTTTACGAAACATTGTAATGGAATAAGAACCAGTAAAGTCAGCACCAGTCGTCAAAAAGGCTTTAGTTTGATCAACTCTTTCCGAGGGTAAATCGGACATAATGGGATATACTGGTTTAGGGTTGTTTTTAAAACAACGATTGCATAACCAAACACGTTTACGCACGATAGTTCTAGCAGTCAAAATCCAGTATTTTTGTCTCAAAAAATATAAAAGCAAATACGAACCAGTATGACAATATCTTTTATGGTAATGATCAATTAAACATGTAACCAAATTGTCCACTTTGGGTAACAAAATGGGATGCTGGTGATCATATTCTAATAAAGAATTGGTTAATCTTCCACCGACACGCATTATACCGTGTTTATCAATAAATGGTTCGAGATGGCAAATATTAGGTTTCAATAACTTTTGCTTGGCAATCGCTTTAAAAATATCTGAAAAATGTTTCGTTTGAACAGTGCGAATTAAATGGATTTCGGCTTGGTCCAAATCCTTTGTGTTGATGAGGAAAATTCTGGGTAATAATTTTAAAAACTTGAGAACATAAACCGAGGAATTCAACATTTTATTAAAGGCGGAAAAATGATTTATAATTTTATAAAGAGGTACTTCAATTGCCGCGATGGTTATTGTGGCAACTAACTCATGAGGCTCGTAATTCGAACCTCTATTATTACTATTAATAATTATTTCTTGTGGTGTTTTTATAGGCCATCGCGGTATGTCGTATGACAACCAGGTAGGACCGTGAATCCAGTCCATTTTTTGCATAAATGTAGATGGATCAAGACCACGAGAAGCGCAGTCAGCAATATTTTGACTGCCTGGCACAAAGTACCATTTTCCTAAAGGAACCAGTTTCTGGATTGAAGAGATTTATTAGAAATAAAAGTTTTCCATCGTTTAGGATTGGAATGAATCCAATGAAGAGATATCTGTGAATTTGAAAGCGCAAAAATATTTTGTATAGCTAAACGATGAGCAAAGGTATTTCTAATATGGCATAGGATTTTAGCGAGTAAAACAGCAGAACATAACTCCAAACGAGGTAAAGTAACAGCTAATTTAGGAGCTACGCGAGCTTGAGAATATAAAAGAGTACTTTTGACCATATTGGTGGCTTCAGTTCTGGCATAAACCGCAGCGGCATAACCAGACTTACTGGCATCACAAAATTCATCTAAGGCTAAGCTAAAATCTTTTACGAAAGAAATATGTCTTGGAATTTCTAGCTTCGACAAATTCGGAAGCTGCAATAAAACAGATTGTCATCGTTGACAGATTTTAGTTGGTGCAATTTCATCCCAATCATAATTTAAATCCCACAGTGATTTTATCATTAGTTTGATAAGAAGAATGAAAGGCGATAAAACTCCTAAGGGGTCAAAGGTTCTAGCGACAAAGGATAGCAATCGCCTTTTAGTGCGAACAGAATAATCAGCTGGAGAATGTTTAAATATGAGTTTATCTGTGGATGGATTCCATTGCAAACCTAAAATCTTTAAGGAATCACACTCAAAATTCTTAATTCCCATTAACCTGAGATTTCCTGGAATAATATTAAGTAACTGAGATGAATTGGACGTCCATTTCACTATTTGAAAACCAGCTGACGAAAATAAGGCAACAATTTGTGAATGGGCGAGTTAAGCAGACTCTAGATCAGGAAAACTACTTATGAAATCGTCCATATACATATCATTTTGGAGGGGTTGAACAGCATCAGGGTAATTACATCCTTCATCCTCTAGAAGTTTTTTAATAATCCTAAAACTCAAATACGGTGAACATTTTACTCCAAATGACACAGTATTGAGCTGGTACACGGAAATAGGATCTTGAGGCTCGAAACGCCAAAGAATTCTCTGATACTGCCTACGTGATGGAATGATTTCAATTTTTCGATACATTTGTTTAATATCTGATGTTACTGCTATTGGAAATAATCTAAAATTCGACAGAATATCAACTGAATTATTTTGAAGTTTGCAACCAGTATAAAGTACATCATTTAATGAGGTGTTTTTGTTGGTTTTCATACTGGCATCAAACACAATACGACAGGGTTTGGAAACACTATCAGGTTTAAAGATACAGTGGTGTGGAATATAATACGAGGGGATATTGATCAAAGCAGAAGGAACAAGGGGCATATGTCCTTGATTAAAATAATCCTGCAAAATATCGGAATAAATTAATCTTAGATTAGGAAATTTACATAACTTTCGTTCGAATGTCAATAAACGAGACTTGGAAAAAGAGTCACCCAATTGGTTAGGATCAGATTTAAATGGCAATGCTACAGAATATCGACCAGATGGTATTCGAACATGATCTAAAAATATTTTCTCACAAGCTAAATCTTCATCACTAGGTAATGGCTGAGATAGTTCTTCTAGCTGAAATATTTTATTTACTAAGGATTCTAGAGTAGGAGATACATCTATAAAGGTATGGAAAGTATACTCATTTGTATTGCTTGGTAATGGCTGGACATAACCAGTAACTACGTAACCAAAGGAGGTTTCAATTGCATTCGGGGATCCATCTTGTCCTGAAATTTCATAATTTTTTATTAAATATGCAAAAATGGCTGCTCCCAAAATACCATCTATCTTACTAGGAGTGTGAAAAGAAGGATCAGCTAAAGGCCAATTTTTCAAACAGTCCAAATTACGAATATCTATAGGAAATTCTGGCAATGAATTAGTAATCTTATCTACAATCAAAGCTTCTAATGGGATTTTTAAATTTGTATCAAAAGTAGGAGAAATTGTAAGGTTGGTTTTACCCTTTAAGGTGTTTATATTTCCCCCTACACCTAATACCATAGAATTAAATTTTTGGAAATTTAATCCCAATCTCTGACAACAATCCAGAGTAAGTAAATTAGGCATAGAGCCACTATCTAACAAAAATCTAACCCTATCTATTTTATTCCATTTGTTTTTAACATTGACAACTATGGTACTCAAAACTACAAACTGAGATTTGTTATGCATACCATCAAAATGGGCTGTATTGCAAGCATTTTGCGAGCTGCTAGAGGGTGTGCTCTGTACTATGTTATTATCAGAGACATTTGAATTTCCTCTATTACTATTATTGGTTCTATGTAACAAACTGTGATGTCTCTGTTGACACAATGTGCAATTAAATCGTGAAGGACAAGCACTAACTTTATGTTCATTTGAAAAACAATTAATACACAAGTTGTTATCCTTTATAAAACTAAATTTTTGATCAAATGGCCAACTTTTAAAAACAGAACAGTCTTTTAGGTAATGTTGTTGATGTATACAAACAATACAATTTGATTTAACAGGGATGGAGTTGTTGGCCATAAAGGTCTTTAGATTTCTATTAAAATTATTAGATTTAGAATGTTGGTAGCTTGAGCTAGAATTTGGTTTAATCTTATCAATTTTACTAATATTCCTACTTCGTTGGCGAACAAATTTAATAAGATCATCGTATTGTGGTATAGTACTTTGAGGAGTAACCAAATCAAAATCATCAATGGTTTGTTTGGGTAATTTTGAAAGAGCAATATAAGTAAGTATATAATTACATAAATAATTTAATCTTAAACGTTTTAAGGCTGTTACAGCGGTATCAAAGGTTTCTAAAAATGATAGTAAATTATTTGGACTTCCATTAGGCAATGAGTGGAAATTTAAAATTTTATCTAAATACAAATCGGCAAGAAATTTTTTATCGTTGTAGGTATCTTCTAATAACTTCCATATCGAATCATAATTATTAGGGGTAGCTTCAAATGCATTGCAGGTTATTAAAGCCTTTCCAGATAGGCTTCCTAATAAATATTGCAATTACTCTGCTTTAAAAAATTCCACCTTACCATGTACTAAATATTTAAAGTTTTCATAAAATAAAGGCCAAACGGAAAGATCTTCTCCAGAAAATTTTATGAGTTCAAGTTTAGGCATACGCACCCTTGAATCGGTGGCGGCATTAGAAGTTACTACAGGATTTTGAGTCGGTGTAGACAAAAATTTAGAAGCTATATACTCAATCGTACAGTAGAGCTCATCGAAGGCATTCAAACTATCGTAATTTGGACGTCAGGTTTAAGGTTTTGTTTTATTGTTACAATTTCTTCGACTACTTGGCGATACTCCTGTACAACATGGGAAAATGTAGTGTAACGGATAGAAAAGTTTTCTAGTTTACTACTAGAATTTGGATGTCTATCGAGTTCCTTCGCGGAATCAAAACATTTTTGACCCTTACCGAAAAGAATTTCCCGCTGCGCAATCAATCGATCTAATTTAAGTTCATCGGGTGTAGGAACAGTAGGCGTCTTTCAATCAAATAAACAAATGTATTTATATTTTTCAATAAACAATATCAATTTGAGGCTAATCGATTTTGAATATCTAGGAGTTACAAAAAACTTGTTTACCTATTCCTGATAACAAGTTTTACCTGAATTCACTAAAACTAAAATTGATATAATATTTTAACAGAACATCAATTATATGAAAAGATTATTTATAATAAACAGTTTCCAATTAACTATATGTTAGGTATTATGCGAAAATCGGTGTACAGACACATTAAGTATATAATGTCTTAGCTAAGAATGGATAATTTTTACACGACTTTGAGTAGTAGCAGCCAACTATGGTATTTTACGGTCTATAGAATTCTCATGACAAATAATTATATAGATTCGAATCAGTAGCTAACCCTAACGATTAATTTAATTTTAAGCAAATTTGAATTATCTAAGGTCGAAGTGACCAAAAATTATGATTGGTTGTTTTTCTCCCTTATGAAAAAATAAAACTAACAATTATAAAAAAAACTTACTTTTCGCGCTGGCTCATCATATTCCAATGGAGGTTCACCACTGATTGGGGATGGGGTTAGATGGAAAGGAAGTGGTTTATTCTCTAGTCCAACCGGTTATCGAAATATGAACCTTTTTATATTAATTAGACCGTAAAATGTTGAATGTTGTTGTTTCGTCAAAATACGATTCGCTACTGATTCAAACAAATATTCTAGTAAACGCATGACAATTCATATTTTAATGAATTTGTTGGCTCTACCGTATAGGCAACATCAATGCCAAAATAGCTTACATTTATTGAAAAAAATATATGTTAGTGATTGTTATACATATTATACTTTCAAACTCAATTCAAAAACTTTTGTTTTCAATTCTCAATCCATGATTATTTATTACTTATAGCATTTTAACTCAATTGTTATGATGAATAATTTGATCTTACTCAAAACAAATAACAGCAAACAAAAATTATAAACAGCAAACCTATTCTACGTAAAACTCAAACAAATATAAGCAGAATTTTGAAAAAGCAAAGAGATTTTATGGGTGGTTTTGGAAATGACGGCCATTTTGCCGTATTCATAATTGGCACATTTTCGTTATCCTTCTAATAGCGTCAGAAAGAATCATAGGTTCTCTTCGCATGTTTTGGAAACTGAAATTAATTGCTACACGAAGATCCGCTACAGAATGAAACCCCATAAAAAAATAATAAATTGCTTTGCTAAGCTTTGCGTAGGATGGGGGTAAATTTTTTTCGGACAACTTGTGTGCTTTATCATAGCTCACCATCAAGTACGCGGCTAAACATTTTTTGAAAAATATTTGCCCACATGACCCCCCTTACATTTTTTGGGGGATCAATCTCTATGCCAATTATCATAATTTTCGCTCCTCTAGATGACAGTTTTTTTCTATTTTTTTTTCTAGGATGTTTCCTTCCCAATCAAAAACCCAGCTCATGTTGCCGTTTAACAAGGTGTCAGAACCGGTTTTAAAGGGCAAATTTTCAAAATGCTCCGATTGATACGAAGTTTGATACGGGGGAGTAAAATTGGCTCAGGAAGACGACCCCGACATTGAAAATTATCCAAAACGAATTTCTAGATATCAAAACGTAACTTGACCCATTAAGGGGGGTCGGTAACTTGATTCTGCGATTTGGATGAAAATCTAGCGACTATAAATACAAAGAGAAAATCAGTTTCTCTGTAAGACTTATTTGACAGGCTTAATAAAAATAAAAACGTCAAAAATCGTAGTATTTGCGATTGCGCTCTTGATAAGAATTTGTAATTAGAGGTTTTCGTTGTGCATTAATTTTGACTAAGGATCACGAAGACAACTTAGTCAACCACTAATGCAATAAAAATATGTAGGTATGCTTTTTTCTTTGGCTACCCCGTATATTTAACTTGTCTTTTGATGAATCCATTATTCTTTATTTCAAACGCGGAGGCATGCGTTTTAATATTTCGCAATTTCAGCATTGTTCTAAATTTTGTACGAATAAATTAAAGTTGTCATCTCCCTAGAGAATTACAGCCATTTTTACTTGTTTGCAGTGGTCCTTCTCGTTCCCCCTGACAGGAATTCACTGCAGAAGTGAGGTAGTATCGTCGAGTTAACACAATAATCTACTTGCTCTTGTATCCCTTTGTTTTCGGAAGAGATGGTCCGCAGCAATGTTATCGAATCAAATTCATATTAAGCTCCAAAACTGGAAGTTAATATCTGAATTAGTGGACGGTCGTGGAGAAAATGTTTCTGCTCTTTGGAAGGAAACCCGGAAAAAAATCTGATATATTTTTTATTCGGACGAGCTTTTTTGCTCACCAGCTATGGAAGTATTATCCATTAATCTTATTTCGGTAAAACTGGCTCGGTTTCATCGTAATTCAAAAATATAGTTACAAAGATGTAAGTAACGTTAAGTTAGATTAAGCTATGTAACATTATTATTATTAAATCGAAAAGGTGTGGACGTGTTTATTTTCGCTCTCGATTTATAGCAATATTCTCGGTCATTTCGTGTGTGATATTGTTTGAAATTTGACTATGGAATAATATGGTTGTCGTACATTGTCTTCTGTAGTTTGTTTCTTTTTTCAATTGGACTGGGACTTGAAGTGAGTAATCTTATAAACATTCTTAGTCAAAGTTCGGCTTAAATTCAGATTTCGAACACATTAAATACTATAAACAGTTCTTACAGTTTTTGTTGAATAGATATGGAATTTTAATTTGTTTTGGTCAAACGATGCCAGTCTGTGAACTTTGCACCCAAGGAATTACCTTTAAATCGCCCGGTCTGAAATGTTGTGGTAGCTGTCAGAAATTCTATCACGCTAAATATGTAGGTTCAACTAAGGCGGACGTGTCACGATATCAGGCACCGGGTTTATCCTGGACCTGTACTAATTGCAGAAGTTCGACTGATTTTCTTGAAAGGCGTTCAGTCATCACAACTTTTGAAAATACTGTATCGGCTCTCACTACAAAGATTAAAGAAGTCGAGAGATTGACAAGAGAAAATCTAGACTTAAAGAACGACGTAAAATTTTTGAATTCTCGAGTGGATACATTGGAGCAACAGCTAAGGGCTAACGAGGTTGAGATATGTGGAGTCCCTTTTAGAGATAATGAGAATATCTTAGATATCGTTTCCACGATAGGCTCGCCAATCGATTTTCCAATCTATGACGTCGATATTGATTCTTTTCACCGCTCCTCTACTCCTGGAACAGATCTTCCCAGACCAATTATTCTGAAATTTTCTAAGAAAATGAAAAGAGATGCATTCTTGGCTGCAGAAGAAGCTAAGCGTCGTCAATATGGAAGCGTTGCAGGATTGAAAGTAGCAAATATCTCTGAAAAATTATATATCAATGAACACTTGAGCTCAAAAAATGAAAAACTACTTCGAGAAACCAAAATAGTTGCTAAATCCAAACAATTTAAATAGATTTGGACAAGAAATGGAGTCATATATGTGCGCAAAGATGGCAGGTCTCGAATAATAAAAATATCTTGTGATGGCAATTGTTTTGATAAATCAATATCATCGTCCGACGATGATATTGATTTATCGAAACAATTGTCAATTTTTTAGAATTTTCAATAACTTGTATTATATTGTGGAATTAACTAGAGACCTTGAGTTTCATTTAAAAACACTAATATTTTTAATCACTGATATGCCGGGTGATTATACGCTGTCTTTCTTATATCAAAATGTCCGCGTACTAAATTCAAAAATTACCACTATATTCCAAAATATACTAAATTGTGAGAAAAATGTCATCTGTCTCACGGAAACGTGGCTATTTGCATCCATATTAAGGGAAGACATGTTTTCATCATACAAAGTGTATCGACGAGATAGGGAAACGAGTTCTTCCACAAAACATACAGGAGGTGGTGTCCTCATAGCCGTCTCCGAAGAGTTAACTAGTTATGCTGAGGATTCTTGGCGGTCCGAAGCAGAGGATGTATGGGTCACTATCGTTCCTCTTAGTGGACTTCGAAAGGTGCATATAGGGTGTGTTTACATACCTTCCAGAGACGTGGCTGCATTGAACTTTTTCTGTACTAAGCTTATTGATATTTACTTCAATAATATTAACGATACTTTCATCATATGTGGAGATTTCAATATTCCTGAAATTAAATGGTTATTGAACGAGGGAGATTATTGTAAGCCAAATAATTATATTAATCCTAGCTAGCTTATTAATCGACACTATGTCTCTGGTTGATATGGTTCAGTATAACCCAAATGTGAATATATCTGTCAACACTCTAGACTTCATATTTAGCAGTAGTTTATGTACGTCTTTCATCTAATCCATCAGTTCCCGAGGATCAGTACCACTGTACCTTGGAATTCGATATGGATATTCCTTTCAATATTGGTACTAGAGTTGTTAATCAATATCGCTGGAATTTTAAGTTGGCAAATTATCACGAAATTAACCGACTTTTATGTAGTGTTAACTGGGCAGCTAAATTTCATTCAATTGACATAAATAAAGCAATTAATCTGTTTTACAACATCATTGACCAGATCGTTCACTTACATGTACCTCAATATCCCAGCTATTATAAAAAATAGCCTTATTGGTTCTCTCCTACAATAAAACTGATTAAAGGAAAAATTAAATTTCAATGTAGATGGAAGACATACCATAATAATTTAAGTTACTTAACATTCAATATTTTACGAGGCAGATCAAAATTTTTAATAAATAATAAAGATTATAAAAAATACTTGACTACTGCAGAAACGAATATTATTCATAATTCTAAATATTTTTGGCAATTTGTAAAAAGCAAAAGAAAAGCAAATAATTTCCCTAATAACTGCTCTTCTGTTTTTGTAAGTAGTGGTAATATGTATACTAACACACCACTGAATATTGCTAACTACACAATTACTCGTGAAACTATTGATAAAAAAATTGAAAATTTACCCAATAAAGGTCCTGGGCCAGATGAATTACTTATTGACTCTATTAAAAATTGTAAAGAATCGCTAATAGAGCCATTATTTTTGCTATTTAATAAATCTCTCAGTTCAGGTCAATTTCCTGATACATGGAAATAGCCTTTATTATATTCATAAATCTGGAAGCAAGAATAGAGTTGAAAATTATAGACCTATTTCTAAATTTAACATCTTTAGTAAGGTGTTTGAAAGTATCATTTTTGATTTTCTTTATCATGACGTAAAAAACCTACTTAACATTGAACAGCATGGCTTCATGAAAAAAAGTTCGGTAGATACAAATTTATTCCTATACGTTGAATACATACTTAAAAGTCTAAATGATAGGCATAACGTTAATTCTGTGTATACTGATTTCAGTAAGGCCTTCGACAAAATCGATCATTCCGTCCTTGTCTCAAAACTTTCTGAAGTCGGTATACATGGTAATTTATTAAGATGGTCCGACTCATATGTCAGAAATAGGTCATAACAAGTAATTTTAGGTGCTCTTAAATCTAAGGCTGTGGTAATTACTTCAGGAGTACCTCAGAGGTCCCATTTAGGTCCTTTACTTTTCAATTTATATATAAATGACATCTCTAGTTGCTTTCAATTTGCTAAGTTTGTTATGTATGCCGATGATTTGGAAATATATCACTCAATTTCATGTGCTTACGACAGAGTTCGATTGCAAGAAGACTTAGACAATTTATCCGACTACTGTGAGAGATATAATTTGTTTTTAAATGTCTCAAAGTGTAATTATATACAATTTTCTCGTTGTAATTCAGACACATATGAAATTTCTATTAGCGTATTATACGCTGTAGATACGGTTAGGGATCTTGGTATTCTTTTAGGCTCTAAATTACTTTTCGATTGGCATATTTGTAATATAACTAGAAAAGCTAATCAGCAGTTGGGCTTCATATACAGAACATGTTTCGAACTTCAAAATCCTCTTACCGTTAGATCATTATATATGGCATACGTAAATAGTATATTAACGTTTGGTTCTACTATTTGGAACCCGCGTTATTCGGTCTATATTTCAAAATTAGAAACAGTCCAGAACAAGTTTATTCCAAATTGTAAAAGAAAATGTTATCCCGATGTAGATAGGCAACGTATTGGTTCTAATTTGAAGATAATTTCACTAGAGAATGGTAGGCAAATTGCGGATGTACTTGTTTTGCATTATCCTGTTTTCTAATGGAAAAGCAAAATGCGGCAAGTCGTATTCACTTTTATGTTTATAAGCTCTGAATGACCAATCGTAATGTTACGATAATAACTGCTTCCATATGTATGAGTTGTTTGTTATGTTAAATGAAAATTGATGTGTATATGCACTTTTCTTTATATTTCTATTACTCAACACTTTCTTCATTTTGCGTCACAAATGCTTATGATACATTGTAATTGAAAAGTTTTTACTTCTTTACGATAAATTTTTTGACAATGTGACTTTTTATTATTTTTTGAATGAATTTTAATTGAATTTTTGTTACTCGACTAACAACCTTTTTATATATAATGAGAATGATATTGTTTTTGTATAATTTTTTATTATTATAAACGTTGTCTTAAGGGGGCCCGGCTTTATTTTTGCGGGCAAGAATAAGTTTTAAAATGTTTTAATTAAATTCAAATAAAGTTATTTCTGTTCTCGTCCAGAAAAGGGAGGGTAAGATGTATTAGTATATAATGTTTTTGTCAAGTCGTTTTAAATTCAAAGTGTCGTCAATGTAATTTTTTAAGTAACATATGAGTAAGGGGTATGACGTTCTCTTCTAAACGTCACCCAAGTGTTTATATTCTTCTATCAAGTATTTTCTTCTTCAACCAAGTATCTTCTTCTTCTTTTCAACCAAGTATCATCTTCTTCAAACATGTATCATCTTCTTCAACCATGTATCTTCTTCTTCTTTTCAACCGAGTATTATCGTATTCAACCATGTATCTATTTTTTATCCAAGTATCTTCGACTTCCAATACCTTTATCCGGGTATTCTTGTTCAATCAAGTATCAACCAAGTATTTTTCTTCTTCAACCATGTATTTTTATCCAAGTATTTTTTTATCCAAGTATTTTTCTTTTTCAATAACGCCTTTATCTAGGTATTCACATTAAAGTATTTTTTATGTCAAAGTGTCTAAGTTTTTTAATCGTCCAGGGTTTTATATGTTTGAGTATTTGGTCTTCAATGTCTAAGTATAAGTTTAGGGGTTAATCATTGTCCTCTTCTTGAGGACGGAAGGTTTGGTTTTCTTGACGAGAAAGAGTTTAAGTAATGAATGCATGCTATCCCGCACTAAAAGAGCTTTGAGTAAGAAAGTGAATAGTTTAATCGAGTGTAAGTGTTGGTTTGAGGATGAATTATGAGTTAGGAGTGTTTTAGTTTGAGAGTAAATTTTGATTTTATAAGTGTTTTGTGATTTAAGAATCTATGAGGTGGTAAGTTTTGATTTAAAGTGGTTTGGCAAGTCGATGCATATAGTTTTGTGGACAAAGAAATTGATATATAGTTATCTGTGGTTTTTTATATGAAATAAAGTTTGAAATGGGTTTTGTAAAATTATAAATACAGGGTGAAGACAAAGTAATAATTTATGTAAGAATTAACAGTAAGAATTTGAGTGTTAACTCAAATTCGTACAGTACTGTTTATTCACAAAATCCTCAATAACAATATAGATTGCCTTGAACTTAAAAACTTCATACTACTTCGTATTCCCAGCCACTCAACTAGAAACAATTATACCTTTATCACACATCAGGCACTCACCAATTATTTTCTAAATTCTCCTGCTCACAGAATTACAAATACTTACAATAAATTGTCCAGTGTTGTTGAAATGGATATTTTTTACCACAGTGCAGATTTTATTAAAAAACTACTGAAAGACTATTTTTTGCAAATTTAATTTTGTTTTATTACCTACTCTTGTTCTCTCTTTTTTCTCTTTTCTTTTGTATACTTGTATTTACTTTTATTTAATGTAGTTATATGATTATATTTTCTTTTTTACCTAATTTGTAAAATTATGTGTAACTATTAGTGGATACTTTCATGGGTTTGTCTTGTTTGTATCCCAAATAAATAAAATAAAGTCTCATTTTGTGCACTACTGTAGGGTACCTCCCTTATCTTTAAAGGTAGAGAATTGCGATTTTCGCCTTAGTTTGCTACTTTTTTATGAAGATCAAAATGGCGGAATCAGAAATTTGACACCCCTTTTGGTTTTTGAGATACAGGGTGGAATTGAAAAGTATTACTTTTTCAGGCACCCCTCGTATCTCAGTTAACTTTGAACTTATCGAGGAATTTGTTCTGATTGAATTTTTTTCGTAGAATCCAGTGACGTAGTTGGTTTTTCAGTTAACACTTTTGTTTTTTAGTTATGAAGCAAATATATATTTTTATAAATGGAGCACCCTCTATATTATTTTCTATATTTATTAGACATAAAGTCAGCATTCCCAAAATATATAATTGTACTCAACTATTTTTAAAAACAAGCTCAGAATTAAATATTTTCAAAAATTTGCTTTTATTCGCAATTAATAGGTAGTAGGATATGACTAAAATTTATTGAAAACAAAATCTATGTGAGTGATTATTATATTTATTATACTTTCAAACACAATTCAAAAAATATTTTTTCAATTCTAAATCCTTAATTATTTATTACAGCATTTAACCTTAATTATTATGATGAATATAATTGACTCTTGTTCAAAACAAATAACAGCAAACAAGAAAACAAACAGCAAACCTACTTTACTAAAAGCTCAAGGTAGGAGAAGAGGATATAAGCATAATTTGAAAAAGCAAAGATGTTTCATAGGTGGTTTTGAAAATGACGGCCATTTTCCCGTATGCAAAATTAGCACATTTTCGTTATCCTTCTAATAGCGTTAAAACGAATCATAGGAATTATTTGCAAACTTTGGAATGTCAAATCAATTGCTGCACGAAGCTCCGTTGCAGAATGATTATTGACTTTATCTTGCATGAAACCCCATGAAAAAATGAAAGATCCGGAGATCGAGGGGGCCATCTTATAGGTCTGTATGTAGCAATCCATCTTTGAGGAACATTTTCCATCAGCTCTAGAATAACTTCTTTAAGGATTTCTCGGTACCGACGTACTGTGAGACCTCCTTCGTAAATTGAGGGTACTCGAGAAAATGGGTGAATGTAAACTTTCAACTCATTTCAGGAATCCAGATTGACAACATTTAAGCTATTGCTAAAAAAATATTTTGATTGCGGTGATATTTTACTTTTCCCTCCAACCTATCTAATATGCGAGAAAAGTATTGGTTCACCCCACGAAAAGTTGGAATTTGAGAAAAAATTTTTGAGTTATTTTCACGTTTCTCATCAAGAACAACACAAAAAAACGGGTTTTAGAAAAAAATCCTCTGTGTATGTCGTCGTCGTTGTCGTCGGCCACTTTTCGTTACCTGTTTCGTTAGCACGATACATCCTCCGGAGTGCGAAAAGTCACTAATTTTATTATTGAATATTGTTAAGAACATCTCATAGATGAACCCTATTGATTTTCAGCTCACCCGAGCCAGTACAACTGGTGCTATGGTACTAGAAGTACGACATTTTTGTCATTTTTGGAGAAATTGCAGTTTGTTAGCACGATACAGCTTCCGAAGTACATACAAGGGACCAATTTTATGATTGCATATTATTCAGAGGATCTCAAAGATGAACCCCATTGATATTCAGCTTACTAAAGCCAGTAAAACGAGTGCTATGGTACTTGAAGTACCAACTTTTTGGCCCTTTTTGGAAAAATTTCGGGTTGTTGGCACGATTCAGCCTCCGTAGTGTATACAAGTGACCTATTGTATAATTGGATATTTCTCAAGGTGTCTCACAGATGTACACTATTGATTTTCAGCTAACTAGAGCGAGTGCAATTCTCACAGATGCGGAAAAGTTAGTTTTAATCTTTAAACCCGTTTATTTTTTCTTATTTTATAATATGGCTCTGCTGTTAATCATGTTATGGTCCGATTTCATTACTTTTCCGCCAAACCTATATAATATGCTAGAAAAGTATTGGTTTACCCCAAAAAAGTTGGAATTTTGAAAAACAGTTCGAGCTATTTTTACGTTTTTCATCAAGAACAACACATAAAAATGGTTTTTAGAAAAAAAATCCCGTGTGTATGTCGTCGTTGTAGTCTGCCACTTTTCGTTACATGTCTTGTTAGCACGATACAGCCTCCAGAGTGCAACAAGTCACTAATTTTATGATTGAATATTGCTCAGATCATCTCACAGATGAACCCTATTGATTTTCATCTCACCAGATATAGTACAACGGGTGCTATGGTACTTGAAGTACGGTATTTTTGTCATTTTTTGAGAAATATCAGTTTGTTAGCCTCGGAGTGCAACAAGTCACCAATTCTATGATTGATTATTATACAGGACATCTCACAGATGAACCCTATTACTTTCCAGTTCATCAGAGCCAGTGCAACAGGTGGTATAGTACTTTGAGTACTACATTTTTGGAGAAATTTCAGTTTGTTAGCACGATACAGCCTCCGGAGTATCTACAAGTGACTAATTTCATGATTGGATATTATTCAGAGCGTCTCAAAGATGAACCCTATTGATATTCAACTCAGTAAAGCCAGTACAACGAGTGCTATGGTACTTGAAGTACCAAATTTTTATCATTTTTGGAGAATTTTAAGTTTTTTAGCACGATACAGCCTCCAGAATGTATACAAGTGACCAGTTTTATGATTGAATATTGTTTAGAGCGTCTTATAGATTTTTAGCTCACCAGAGCTAGTACAACGGGTGCTATGGTACCTGAAGTGCCACATTTTTTATCCTTTTTGGAGAAATTTCGGGTTCTTAGCACGATACAGCCTCCGGTGTGTAGACAAGTGACCAATTCTATAATTGGATATTTTTCAAGGTATCTCACAGATGTACCCTATTGATTTTTAACTGACTAGAGCGAGTACAGCGGGTCCTATTAATCCAGTCCTGAGTGGTTCGTATTTTCATCGAAGTGGCCTTCGGCTGGTTCTTAGCTCTTAGTTTTGGAGCCTTCTTTGGAAGATAGGAATAGAATTTTCGAGCTTCCTCCCCACAGAATTTGTTAAAATCTTGAATGCGTTATTAGCGGAGATACTGAAAAGAAAGAAAAAAGGAAATATAGGAAACGATATATCACTGGATATTTCCAACCTTGGTATGCAACATCAGGAAGAAGGAATTCTCCAGGTTGAATTTCACGATCATTTGCACGTAGAATGAACTTGGTTTATTAATCACAAACTGTTTTCAATTATTATTCAATTTAACTTTCTCAACTATAGTAGACATTTAACTATATTAATAATCTTAATCTGACAATGTTAAGGTCGAAATTAATAGTTTATTATATACAGATTGACAATGAATTGTTCAAATGGATTAATGTTTGAACTTCGATGGTATTAAGATCGGACGATAAACAAGAACTTAATGATTCGGAAATACGGTATTTTTCGCCTTGATAAGGTGACCAATAGTAGCGACTGTATATCTCTATTTCTGCTTCCATAATCGCCACTTGTCAGCAACTTTGGCTATAGTAAAGCTAAAGCTTTGTGTCTATTGGTTTGCACTAAGCCATTGTAGCGGATAATCACAGACAGACACAAAAGTCTAATAAACTGTAAACTGTACCGCGGTTAAAATAAAAAAAATGGCTACCTAGCCCTTTTATTCTGGATTGTTTTTTGTAATTTAACGCGCTGCCACCATGTTATGTACATTATTAGGGATATTTATAGAAAAATAAATATCTATTGTAACAAACATCTTATTGATTAGAAGTTATCACAGAGGGCGATCATTGACAACTAACTTATAATGACAAATCGTGCGATAGTTATCATTTGACTGTCGTGGCTAAAGATTCGCAGTCGTATGTTTATAATAACCCAAAACTACAGTTACGGAACGTGAGCATACCTCATAAAAACCAGCCTACAGCCGACTTTTTCAATGTTGATAAATGACGTTATATTTCCCTTAGTGTATGGAACACTATTAGAATTTTGGAATTTCCATCTTTTCATTTGAATTAACACGAGGAGAGTAAATGTTGAAATCTTACAAAGAAATAAGCATGATTCACTTCCATGATTAACTGCAATTTGTTGTCGATTAGAGGAACTTCAGAATAAATGATGTACTGCAATAGGTGGCATCTTTTGGCGATGTGCAGTATTATTCTGTGCTATTTTCAACTTGCTGGGAAATGCTAGTATAGTGTTGTAGCCTCTAAAGGTATCCAACAGGTGGCATCAGCTCAAGTAAATGAGGAAGAAATTCGAAGTTTGTTAGCCAGAAAATTATTCTATCATTAGAGTCTGGCTGTTTCATGTGGATATTTGGTTTCTAAAATAAAATCTAGTTTCTTTGCCTAATACTGCGACCTTCTGTATAAACATATCTGATGTTTTCCCTTAATTGATCATTTGTTTATCTCTTACAAATAAGCAGCGCCTCATACTCAAAGTCCCAAGTGGTACGAGGGTTGCCTTTTATGTTTCAGGATTTGTCAACCCTAGTGCTGCAATCTGGCAACTGACGGCTCTATCGTAAAATTGGACGTACTCAGAACGCTTTGACATACGAGCGCTATTTGTGTTGTTTTCAGTAACTTAAAAGATTCATCTCGGCTCAAAAATAGAATTAAATCGTGAACATTTTCGTGCGATTATTTTTTACAACTTTCGCTGTGGATTAACTCAACAACAGTACATGGATGAACTTAATTCAATTTTTGGCGATAAAGCTCCATCAAGAACCAGAATTCAATTGTGGTCGTAGTTTACTCCAAGACGAATTTCATGATGGTCGTCCAAAATCAGTTTTTGTTCCGAAAACCATTAATGCTGTGCTCGAACTGATATTGCAAGATCGTCATGTGACCTATCGTGAGTTTGAGGCAACCTTAGGCATCAATGGGACTAGCATACATTCAATATTGCATAAACATTTGACTGTCAACCAAATTTGTTCGCGTTGTATCCCACAAAATTTATCAATCGCAAAAAAGGCTCATGTCGATTGGTCGGAAGAAATGCTCAAAAAATATAATCCCGGTGCTTCGAAACACGTCACTGATATCGTGACAGGTGATGAATCGTGGATTTACGCGCATGAGCCTGAAAATAAACAGCAGTCGACTGTATGGGTGTTTCAAGATGAGCCAAATCCAACAAAACTTATTCGCCCACGAAGCACTTCCAAGCAAATGGTCGCCTGTTTTTTCGAAAAAACTGTACATGTCGCAATCGTACTACTAGAACAATGCAGAACAGTCAATTCTGAGTCGTATACAACCATTTGTTTGCCAGTTGTCTTCAACAAATCAGCAAAACCAATCGCCGAAGACGGATCACTCTGCACCGCGACAATGCGAGCTATCACAGATCAGCTCAAACAACTGCATTTTTGAGCACCCAAAACATCGATTTGATGAGTCATCTGCCGTATAGTCCTGACTTCTCTTTATTCCCATACGTAAAAAAGAAACTGAGAGGTCAACGTTTTTCGACAACCGAAGAAGCGGTTGCTGCATATTTTGGAGATACCTCAATCAGAGTGGCAAAAGTGCTTCGACAATTGGTTCAAACGCATGCAAAAGTATATAGATCTTCATGGGGAATATTTTGAAAAACAATAAAGTGATTTTCGATGATTATTATTTAGTGTTTTTAAATGAAACTCACGGTCTCTAGTTAATTCCACAATATAATAAAAGTTATTGAAAATTCTAAAAAATTGACAATTGTTTCGATAAATCAATATCATCAATATTATCGAAACAATTGTCAATTTCCTAGAATTTTCAATAACTTCTATTATATTGTGGAATTAACTAGAGACCGTGAGTTTCATTTAAAAACACTAATATGAGCATATTCCACGAAGTAAGGGTCGAGACAGTCAATTTGATTATTATTTGTTTTTGTTCTCTAATCCCGAAATATAAAAGGCAACCATCGTAGTAATGTAGTGTTAATTCGAGCAGGTTATCGATTACAGCCACTAATTTCTACCTCTAGGTTTAGGTCCGATTTTTAAATCTAAAAAAGCCCAATGTTGGCGTAACAATTGTTGTCTCTGGAATTAGTTTGTGGACATTTTAGTTGATACATATTTTTAAAATGTTATTAGCTAATTGGATTCAGTGAAAAAATATGAAATATTGTTCAGTATCCTACTTTCATCCGCCTTTATTACTGAAATGTTAACAGAAGCTTTAAAAGAAACTGCACTCTCAATATTTAATATCACATTTCACAAATTTTAATAAAGTCCATACACTTAATTACATTTTTATTATATACATGACTAACATGACGTTAGTTTAATAAAATTTCACTTTGTTACAACTGTTTTACATCATCAGAACCTGAGCTTTCTAGGAAGCTCCTACTCGACTGAAAAATTCAATTTTCCATTATAAACTTTTATGATGAGAAACGTTAGGATAAAAATGAAGGAAAAATAGGAGAATTTAACTTTTTTAAGTAGAGACTGATCGCATTCAAATTAATTTCATGTTGTAGAGTATGAATTTTTCTAAAACTTTTAGAACAGCAACAGATAAAGTTAGGTAAGTACCAACAACTTCCAATGTGGAAGAAAATCGGTTAGAAAGATATAGGATAATTTTAAAGTCATCAAAACTATACCGTCAATGTTTCACAGTCTCTCTACATCTCTAGGATTACACGTGAAAATATCATACAACATAAATAAGCTATAAATACGTATAAAATAAGATAGTTAACTTTCTTCTTCGCTTCCTTAATATTCATGATTTTTAACATACGCATTTACTTGGTCGTTCTATCTTACTTTTGGTCTTTCCATTGCTCTGTCTACCACTGTAATTTTTCTTAGTGTATCCTCTTTAGGTTGTCTATAGATTTGGCCGCACCATGTTCCACTCTGCGTGCTTTTATAAATTTTACAATGTCTTCCCCAATATTTAATTGCTCAATTCCATAATTCATTAGTCTTCTCATTTCTTAATCTCCTGTTTTAACTAGCCCGTTAATGTGTCTCATAATTTTTCTCACAAATATTCTGAATTTATTTTCTCCATTTTTGTCATATCGCTACCTCAGCGCCATATGACATCCCCGGTCGTATAGATGTTTTTATTTTTGTGTTCGTAGTAATTTGTTTTTATTTTACAGGTATCGTTTGTATCTGAAGAAAGTTCTATATCCTGATTGTATCCGCTGATCAATTTCTAAAGTTCTGGCGTTATCTTCTTTTAAGAAGATTCCTGAATACTTGGAAATTGTCATTAGTTATTACTTCGTATTTGCTTTCTCTTATCTTAATTGACGCCGGTTGAACTCTATTTCTGGATACAAACATTGCTTTTATTATCTACTGATACACCCTCTCTTTTCAGCTTCATCATTTGATAAAGGTGTCTTTCAGCTATTTTATATTTCTTGTTATTATCGCTATATCGTATACATAAGCTAGGTTTTGTGTCAGTTTTGTAATTATTACAACATTCCATCAGGGTTTATCTAATAAATGTTCTGAATAATATCCAATCACAAAATTGGTCACTTGTATACACTCCGAAGGCTGTATCGTGCTAATAAATCGTAATTTTTCCAAATATGGCAAAAATTTGCTACTTTAAGTACCGTAGCACCGGATGTACTGGCTTTAGTGAGCCGAAAATCAACTGGGGTCATCTGTGAGATGTCCTGAACAATATTCAATCATGAAATTTGTGACTTGTTGCAGTCCGGAGGCTGTATCGTGCTAACAAGACATGTTACGAAAAATGGCAGACGACAACGTCGACGACGACATACTCCCAGGATTTTTGTCTATAAACCGTTTTTTCTTGTTGTTCTTCTTGCTGAAAAACGAGAGAATTATTTTTTTCGTAATTCCAACTTTTTTTAGGGTGAACCAATACTTTTCTCGCATATTAGATAGGGTTGAGCGGAAAAATAATATTCAGATTAATGTTGTATTCGTAACTTTTTTCAATAATTTGTGTCATAATATAAAATGGGTGCATAGTCGACTCCCCTTACGTAAATCCATATTGATAATTACCTATTCTCTTTCTATCCTTTGTCCTAACCTCCCGTTTGAATTTGTGGTAAAATTTTTATAGGCTGAGTATAATAGGACTATTACTGTAGTTGGAACATTCGAGTGGGTCCTCTTTCTTATAAATAGGAATAAAGTAGGTTTTTAAAATGGCTTTCTCATTTTCCCACTCTCTGCTACATTGCTTGTTCTTCTTTTAATATTTGTAAATAATTTGGAATTGTCTCTTTTACCCAATTTCTTCCATTTCTACTATCCTTAGATTTTTTTCCGTTTTATTATCTTTACTGCCACTTTGCCTAATTCTCTCTATATTTCATTCCCTGAACCAATCCATCGTTTTATGTCTTTTGTTTTACGATTACTTATATTTTCACATTGTTCGTCAAACCAATAATTTCTCGTCGTGTTTTCTCGTTGGTTCACCGATTTTTTCGCTGCATTCTCAATACTTTTTCAGGTTTTCTCAATTTTCTTCTATATATTCCTTCTTATATTCCTTCATTAATTTCCGTCTCATATTTTTCCTAATATTCTCGTTTTTCAGGTGTTTTTGGTTCCACTTTCTCCTAACTCGTCTCTTCTTGTTATATTTTATTTCTAGATTTAGTTTCGCCAACATCAAAAAGTTATCGGTGTCCGCATCTGCTCCCCTAATATGATCTGACATGTATTAGAATATCTTTTTTGGTACGTGATCTATTTGGTTTCCGCTATTTCTTCCATGTATCATCCATGTAATTTGGTGTTCTTTCTTATGCTTGTGTCTTGTATTTGCAATGTACATATTTTGTTCTGTTGCTAGGTGTGCTAGACTGTGCTAGTCTTATACCATTTCCATTTGTGATTTCATAAATTATAAGCTCCTCTGCCACACTACTAACTAATTATTCTGTTCTTATTTGATCATTGAAGCCTTCAAGTATAGGAAGTGTTTCGTGTCTGGGGAGTTTTCACATACTTCCACCAGTTTATCTTAATACTCCTGTTTCTCTTCTTTCCCATCTTTTTCTGTTGGGGCATATACATTTACTAGTGAAACATTTGCCTTATCTCCTTTCATTCTAATATAATATATTTTCCTCCAAGGCTTCCAAATTCTATCAACTCTATTCTGATCATCTTGTCTATCATAAGTCCCCTTCCTCTATGTCCTTGATTTTGTTCTCCCCGTAGAAAACTGAATAGTCCTCTTTGTCGACTATTTAGTATTTCTTCATTTCCTATTTTTATATAAGTTCCATTTCTCCTGATTTAAGCATCGTTTTCATCTTTACCTCGAGTCCTTTCTCATTGCCGTGTCCGTTTTCATTTTACCCTCATTGGGCGATGGGCCAGCATTTTTGTTTTTCATAGTTGCTCATTTATACTGCTGGTTTCTGGGGACCTCTCATCAACCTTTCTTCTTCTATATTTGGAATGACCTTGTTCCTCCTCTTCCGTATCCATATCTCTTGCAACGTATGTATCATTATTCACAATTAGCTTAGTATATTTAGTGACAGCTTTACAACCTTAGTCTCTTGCCTCTTTTAGCTGCGGATACAACTTCTTCCTCTCCTCGACAATTTTCTTAGGGTATCTCTCATCGATCCAGATCTTGGTTTTTTTCTTTGCTCAAGTATTCCAAATATTTTGTTTATCGATTTAAATTTTAATATTATAGGTATTTGTAATGGATCTCTTGATTTTCCTATTCTTCTGATTTCATCAATATCGAATTCTGGATTTCCATCCCAATTTCCTCCATTACTTCAACTTCCTTTTCGATTGTTTCCAAGGTTCATTCCATGATTTTGTCCTCTATGCCTTGCAGTACCAGATTTTTTCATCATTTCTCTTTCCAGACCTGCCTTTTTTTCATCTTGTTTTTCTATTTTTTCATATTGATTTCTCATTTTTCCTTTCAGGTTTTCATTTTTTAATTTAACTTCTTTTAACTCATTTATTACCACTTCCAATTTCTCATCCATGAATTTTATATTGTTGCCCATTTCTTTGAAAACATTTTTTGACTTTTTTCCATGTCTGTAATTGTATCGTTCATACTTCGCGGTATGTAAATTGCTATCACCGGTTCTGAGTATATAGTAACTCCCTTTAGTCTTGATTTCGCAACATTGTAGGATATTCGGTCTTGGATTCCTTATTCATTTATCCGTTCTTATCAGTTAAGCTCTGTGGAGTAGCTATTAATTGAATCACTTTCACTTTAAGTGTAGTTTTTCTCATAGGAGCAATTCAATATTCCTTCGGGTACACTTAAAGTATGTTATCTTACAATGAACAATACTGTTTTTGAAATTGTTGTGCACAAAAAGTAAAAATTTTATTTCCGATTCACTACCGTTGCCACTTGGTATGTGGTATATCTTGACTTTTGTTGCACTTTAACTTGTGAAGTAACTTGTCTACACCAATTTACTTCATTATACAAAACTGACAAGGAACAGGCTAGTTTTTTCACCTGAATATTGAATTGTTCTATTTCCCATTTTTGTAACTTCGAGAAAATCACAATCAAAGATGAGTCCTTACAATTCTTTAAATAATATAAATATTTTTTTATTTGTAAAGATTATCTGCATTTGTATAAAAGTTAACTTTTATTTAAAACCAATAGAATTAACACAACACAAGCCATTTTTTAAACTCAATTTTTAATTTTGGATATAGAACAAACCACTACTTTCATAGCCATTTTAGTGAATTGTTAGGATATAGAACAATATTTATGAATATAGACTAATATAATATTAAGATGTTTAACCGGTATTTGAGATAGATAGATATATAATAATAACGTAAAAATGAAACAAATTTTTATTTATAAATTTATAAACATGGTAAAATAACATAAAAATTCAAAATAGAAAACAAATTGCACTTTGGGTTTGGTTTAGTGACTAATTTGAAAAAACATGTTGCTAAATAAAATACCATTTTATTCTTCTTTCGAAATACTTTTCTTGATTTTACGCTTCTGTTTGTTTTTAGATATATTTGCTTTTTGAGAATAATTATTGTCTCCCTTTTTGTTTTTAGAATTATCCACCTTTTGAGATAAGGCATTCTTGTCTGCTAAGCTAAGTAAACTTGTGAAAAACTGTTTTTCGTCTTCTGGCATATACACCATCATATCCGTCAGATGTTTTCGTTTTTGTGTTGACAGGAATGGACCCAGCCTAATAACAGGTACATAATTAATAACAGGTAACCTTAAATCACAGTCAATTTTGTTTTTTTTTACTTAATTATAATCCTCACTGATACCTCCAAATAATAATTTTTACTGTAGGTAGTTGATTTTATTTTTGTGTAGGGAACTGCGCTAAATTGAAAAGTGTCTGAGATTGCTTCATAGTTTATATAATCTTTAGACTGCATTTGTATGACTTTAAACGTTAATTTCCAAGTTTTTGATATTTTTAAAAGTGTTCTTTCTAACGTCAGAGGACTCCATATTTCTGTATGCGTTATAAATCGTTTATATAACTGTCTACTTCCTCAACAGTCCCACGAACGGGCTCACTAAATTTTTGTTCAATACTCACCAAATTCTTTGACTCTGGGGAACACATTTATCTGATTACAAAATGAGTTTTCCTAATTGAGGACTACCCTCTACAATTCATTTACAAATTGTTATGACTACATTCGCCATATGAACTCCTCTTTTTCCGCATATAAGTTCATGCCAAACAGCATTGTTTACCACTTTAGTTTTGTCGAAGTGAGCAGTTAAATTGTAAAAATAATTGCTTACCGGAGCTTTTGGCAGTGAAAAAGTGTTTTGCAAGTCAAATGTTAAAACACCGACAGTTTCATCATCAACAAACACATTTCTATCCGTGTTCCTCTCCTGTCTTCCTATATTTTTCCTATTGATGTGTTCCTCATACTCCTTAGTGTCTTGCTCAGTGGGAGATTTGATTACCTTATAAGCTTGACACTTATCACACAAAGCTTTTTTTAGTTTAAAGAAGCTAATGTTAAATTCGGTATTAAAATTTTTTCTATATATACACGGAGTTACTGGTTTGTCTGTAGTGGACCTATATGTCACACATTCTCTGCAATGTTAGATCTCTCTCTAAATACTTTTTACTGGTATTGGCCCGACAATAGTGGGAGTCTACTACAGGAAAATATGCAATATGAAGCCTTACCACATCTTTTTGTTCCTCTGAAATAATTTTTTATGTTTACCACTAAGTGGTGATCTTGCTATATTAGTCTTATGATCTTGATCCTTTTTAAAATGGTAATAAAAACGTTGCTTACTTATGATTAAGGTATTAGGTATACATTCCTGACACACTTTAATTTTTACTCCAGAGACAAAAAGAAAATACTCATAGGAAAATGTTCTTTTGCTAACCTCTTTTGTTGTTCTTTTTCGTACAGCTAGTTGCCTATTGACGTGTTTCGCACAAAAGTGATTTTTATTATCATCTTTTAGCTGCCAGAATGTCCTGTTTATGGTCAGCCTCTCTTCTTCTGTGATTTTTTTTTGTACACTGAAAATCACAGAAATTACTCCTACAACCAAATGATTTTACCAATCTATTTGGCATCAATTTTCCATTTATCGTTAGATGTTCTTTTCCATGTTGACATTTTTGTCTGTTAATATTTTTTTTCCATGTGGCTTGATTTCTTTGCCTTTTTCGAGAATTTTTACGTATCCTACTTAGATCGACATTTTCTTTATTCTCTACACTTAGTCGCATATTTTCTTCG
Source organism: Galeruca laticollis (assembly GCA_963921935.1). Lineage (NCBI taxonomy): Eukaryota > Metazoa > Arthropoda > Insecta > Coleoptera > Chrysomelidae > Galeruca > Galeruca laticollis. The sequence continues at coordinate 79,144,395 of OY998180.1, forward strand.
TTTGTTTACTCACTCCTTTCGTTGTTAATGTTGCCAAATTCAACGTTCTTTGTCTGGTATATCTATTGTTCCTTGTTTTTAATTTCTATTAGCTTATCGTCACTTCCAATTACTAACAACTTCTTTTCTCTATTATTTCTGATTACCACGTCTTTACTTGGTTTTCGGTAATATTAGTAATTTCAGAAATAACTTGTTGCTGTGGTATATTATAGTTTGATTGAGTATCTTCCAAGTCACCAATTATTTGAGACAGTGTGCTAAAAAAAGTACGGTTAAAATTTGTGTTGGCGAAGGAAAATACCTGTGCAAAGTAATGTGAATAGGTTGATCCTTGAATACAATTTGTATAAGGTTGGAAACCTGACAAAAGGTATATATCAAATTTAAAATTTAATTCCATGTTTATTTTGGACAAATTTGGACAAGTTACTAATTGAACACCCTGTATATTTTAAATTTAACTGGACGATGCGGCATTTAAAATAAAAATTATCATGTTGGTGAATATATTTCACATTAAAATATGCTGAATTATCGAAACATTTACGACCCTATTTTACATAAGAAAACTTTTCAGAATCATCCTAAGAAACTGTTCATTTAAAAAACTTACTCTTCAGTAGTACACTCGATTGGTTTTTCAGAAGGAGGTGAACTAATCAGTATAGAACTGCTAAAAATGTGGCATCCGCAAGAAATTAAAAAGAAATTGTGATTACAATTTTTGTCTTAAAATAAACAAATCAAGTTAATCTCAACTTCAGTACGTATCGTTGCTTTTTTAGTATGAAAATAACAATTGAAAAATGTAATTGTGGAACCAAAAAGAAATATGCCAAGGACCATCCTATTAACTCAATTAAGGGAGGCGATTTGCCCGCGAAATAAAATTTTAGGTTAGAAGGAATGTATTGAAATTTTAAACATCTTTACTTACTTCTCTGTTGTGCCAGATTCGTTCTCCAGGAGAAATTGTGTCTCTTCTTCACACATCATATTAACACAAATACTTTTATCAATAACTTGATCTTACTGAACAAAAACAAAGTAATTTAACAGCCAATATAGCAGCGGATCCGACGAAAAGGTAAAATAGGCCCAATGGGTGAGGGTAAGACGATTCATAGAGGGTGGATATAGAACAACATTATATTTACTTTACCGAAACCTTCTGGTGGATGTAGCATGCGCCCTATTGCTTAGTGGATATGGAACAATATAATTTTAGAACAACTTTCCTCTCATAGGGATATAGTCCAAAACTAGAGAAAAAACTTTCTTATTAATGGTATTACATTGATAATTTTTCCGTATATAGAACAAGCTAATTTTTACAAATTTTTGTATGTATATAGCTCTATTTTGGCCAAAAGTGGATATAGAACATTTTAATATTCTAGTTACATATGTACAACCTTTTCTTTGGCTTGTAAAATTGAGCCTAATGAAAAGTTTTGTTACGACGCTGAATATAGATGGGCAACTGTACAGTAACTAGCATCAGAAATGCGGTGAGTAAAGGTAGAATAACAGCATCGTTCCAAACAATTATATAGCAACTGATATTTTCGAGCGATTTCCCATGCGAATCAAGTTAATAAAATATTTCCACACATAAAAATCCATACGATTGTGATTAGTTACCTTGAAAAGGCCATAGGTATGAAGATGAAGATCCTTGTTCTATCGACAGAAAAAAAACGTTATTCAACAACTCTCGTATGACCACTACCGTTCGAACGTTGATGGAGGAAAATGATCCTAATAAACAATCGTCAATAATACCATTTCAAACCTTATCAGTCTATGTTTGTTAAAATCGTCTAACACTTACCTGTTTGGTATTATTCAATTGACTATATTGTTAATTTTATTGTCAGTACCACAAAAATCAACAAGAAGCATCATAATATGAATTGATCTTTGTTGTTCAATGTTTAGAAGTAACCCTTGTAATGAGCCCGGAACATTTTTTATTGAAAACTGACTGTTTCTAAATAAGTCTACAATATTATGGAAGAATTATAGAAATATAATGATAGAAAAAAGGGACAATTGGTTCGATATTATTAAACATCCTCGTCAAAATGGCAGAAGTTGCAGTTCATGTGGTGCCTACCTGATGTCTAATAATTGTTTTTGGCTAGACCAAGAAGTGACCTACGTTGCGTTGATAATTATTTATAGAAGTTGAGAGTTACTTGGTACATCGTAAACACCACTCGCTAGATTAATACATTATTTTCGAACTTCATACGGTTTTCATAAAACTGGCTATAAAATGAGATGGGTTTCGAAAAACTTGAATTTCATTTCATTTCAGGTTTCAGAACAAGCAAAACTTTTTAACAAGAATTTCATTTTTCACTAAAACTAATATTTAATCATTTTTCACCTATAGGATACCCCATCCGTGGACACGCTGTATAATAAATAAACTTCTTAATAATAAAGAGTCAAAAGTGGCATTACAACTAATATTTCCTAAGCATGCTAAATAAATACAAAATTACGAAACCATCACATATACTGTTAATGTTTCTAATAGCAACAAATTCAACAGTTTCTTTTAAAACAGAAGGTAATGTGAGTACAACATTGTTAAATGTATAAAGAGAAATATCCCCAATAAAAAAGTTTGGTATATATAAACTTAAATGTCCAGAATGTAATGCTGTCTATTCAGGTCAAAACCTTAGAAATTTTTAAATTAGATATACATACAGCTTAAAACAACCAGAGAAATCACATTACGCAAAACACAGAACTAGAAGTACAACATATTTTTGATAAGAAACGAGAACTGGATTTCCTTGAAGAATTAAAAATGAGAAGACACTTACGAGATCCACGATATCAAGTCGTCAATGAACAGATAAACCTAGGGGCTTCTCCACTTTTAAAATGTCTTGTTAAGTAATAATTGTAATGATGAGTAGATAAAGGTTTTCTGGTTTAATATATAATTGAACAGTTATACTGATCTTAAATGGGAAAAGATATTCAGGATATCCCCATAGGGCTAATAAAATCTAAGTTTTATTATTTATAAAATCTTCTTCTTCTTACAATTAATATATATCAAGTGAATCACAAAGTTGGTAACTTTTTGGTCAAGCCAAAAACAATTATCAAATATTAGGTAGGCATCACATGAAATATGCCATTCTGGCGATGATATTTAGTGATATCAAGACAATTGTCAATTTTTTAGTATTTTTATCATTATTTAGTGGAATTATTTAGAAACCGTTAGTTTCATTTGAAAAAGTAATATGAGTAGATTCCACACAGCAAGTGTCGAATCAGTAAAGTCCGGAAATTAATGGAAATACTAATGTAATTTATGACACCGACCAGTAAATACCTATATTGAGATAGTTTTACTTTTCCGCCCAACCTATCTAATATACGAGAAAAGTATTGGTTTACTCAAAAAAAAGTTTGAATTTTGGAATTTTTTCTTAAGTTATTTTCACGTTTTCCACCAAGAACAACACGAAAAAACGGTTTTTAGAAAAAAAAATCCTGTGTGTATGTCGTCGTCGTCGTTGTCGGCGGCCACTTTTGGTAACATGGTCTTGTTAGCACGATACAGCCTCCGGAGTGCAACAAGTCAGCAATTTTATGTTTGACTATTGTTCAGGACATATCACAGATGAACCCTATTGATTTTCAGCTCACCATATCCAGTACAATGGGTGCTATGGTACTAGAAGTACGAAATTTTATCATTTTTTGAGAAATTTAAGTTTGTTAGCACGATACAGCCTCCGGATTGAATATTGTTCATGACATATTACAGATAAACCCTATTGACTTTCAGCTCACCAGATCCAGTACAATGGGTGTTATGGTACTTGAAGTACTACATTTTTGTCTGTTTTGGAAAAATATCAGTTTGTTAGCTCGATACAGCCTCTGGAGTGTATACAAGTGACCAATTTTATGATTGGTTATTGTTCAGAGCGTCTCACTGATGAACTCTATTGATTTTCAGCTGACTAGAGCCAGTAGAACGGGTGCGATGGTACTTGAAGTACCAAATATTTGTTATTTTTAAAGAATTTTCAGTTTGTTAGCACAATACAGCTTCTGGAGTGTTTACAAGTGACCATTTCTATGATTGGATATTGTTGAGGGTATTATATAGATGAACCTTATTGATTTTCAGGTCCCTGGAGATATTATAACAGGTGCTATGGCACTGGAAGGGCCACATTTTTGTTCATTCTACTTTTCCGCCCAACCTATCTAATATGCGAGAAAAGTATTAGTTTACCCCAAAAAAAGTTGAAAATTTTAAATTTTCTCTGAATTATTTTTACGTTTTCCATCAACAACAACACGAAAAAACGGTTGTTAGAAAAAAAATCATGTGTGTATGTTGTCGTCGTCGTCGTCGTCGTTGTCGCCGGCCACTTTTCCTTACATGTCTTGTCAGCACGATACAGCCTCCGGAGTCCAAGAAGTCACCAATTTCATGATTGAATTTTATTAAGGACATTTCACAGATCAACCCTATTGATTTTCAGGTCACCACAGTCAGTACGGTGCTATAGTACTTGAAGTACCACATTTTGTCGTTGTTTGAGAAATTTTAGTTTGTTAGCACGATACAGCCTCCGGAGCTGAACAAGTCACCAATTTCATAATTGAATATCATTCAGGACATCTCACTGATGAATCCTATTGGTTTTCAGCTCACCAGAGCCAATACAACAGGTGCTACAGTACTTTAAGTACGATATTTTTGTCATTTTTGGAGAAGTTTCAGTTTGTTAGCACGATACAGCCTCCGGAGTATATACAAGTGATCAATTTTATTATTGGATATTATTCAGAGCGTCTCAAAGATGAACCCTATCGATATTGAGCTCACTAAAGCCAGTACAGCGGGTACTGTGGTACTTCAAGTACCAAATTTTTGTAATTTTTGGAGAATTTTCAGTTTGTTAGCACGATACAGCCTCCAGAGAGTATACGATTGATCAATTTTATGATTGAGTATTGTTCAAAGTGTCTCAAAGATGTACCCTATTGATTTTGAGTTGACTAGAGCGAGTACAGCGGGTCCTATAAATCCACACATACTAAATTTTTGGTTATTTTTGGAGAAATTTCGGTTTGTTAGCACGATACATCCCCCGAAGTGTATACAAGTAACAATTTTATGATAGGATATTGTTCAGGGCCACAGATAGTTAGTTTTAATCTCTAAAACCGTTTATTTACTTTTCTGAAGAGGTCATTAAAAACGTAGCTACCATTTTTCTTCACATTTTCTAAACATACACAGTGTTAATAGAAGTCAAACAATTATGGAACTAGCCTTTTTATTTCAGTCCCTAATATGAAGGCTCTATATCATACCAAAAACTCCTACGTTTATTCCCAGAGGACATAAATGGTAACAAACCAAAATGCCATCACCACGTTTCACTATTACTATCCCCCTTCTTATAAAATATATTAACATTTCATTTGTGACTCAACAATTCATACATTTATCTTAACGAGTTAGTACGTTAACTTTGTATTAAATTCGCGAACAAAGTGAATATCGTTCCTCCAGCTTCAACTTTGTCAAATCCCTAATGGTCATTTCTGACCAGATACGTGACCGAACTTGTTCACAGTATAAGTTAAATGGAAATGTCAGAGAGGTACCAACTTACAAGAGAAATCATATTATCCACATTGACTTGAAAATGGAGATTTGATTGTAATTTCTTTAATTGCTCTGATGTCGCACTAATTGATATATAGAGAGAGAATTTAATCAGTAAACCAATTTGGTTTTTAATGAAAAGTTGAATTTAGTTCTATTTAATTTCCGTATAAGGGAGAGACTGATCACAAATAGAATTTATTCAATATAAATATTTTTACAAATACATAATATCATAAGGATGAGTTGATTGAACATTTAGTAGTCTAAAAAATAATCCAGTAATATTACACTAAAGATGATACAAGTATTTTGTTTTTTGTTTAGATACGCATGAACTATGATGAAAATCCATTTTTTTTTCGATATTTTCATAATTAAAACCAATTTTCAGTTCACAAAGCTCCACGCTTCAGATTTTTTTTAACGAATTTTGATCTTTTTCTAATAAAGAAGCATCATGGCCAATTTAGGGACTGCGTGTTATTTTAACGAGATAGACCTCTCAATTGTTCAATCTAATTTCTGAACCTGCCATTGGAATATTTTAGGTAGTACAAGCAAAAACTACATGGATTTGGAAACCTTGTTTGAGTGATGAAATAGCGTTTCTCTCTCGGTTCAGCTGTAATTACATCGAAACCAGTCGGCAAGTGATGCAATTAGAGATGGTTTCAATTAGGCTTTTTGGGTGAAATATAATTCAATTTCTGCTAATACTAATAGTTCAATATGTATTTGTTTTCCTCAGAAAACAGGAAAAAATTCTGCAAATATTTTTTCAATGAAAACTGCTTGAGTCGACAATCTGGGTTTTTGTTTGAAATTTTGTCTCTCCTTTATATTAGAATCAAAGAGTATACTTGAGCTACATAATGATTTGTATTTGCTGTTAATCTTGGTGTAAATCACACAACTGTGAAAATTACCGATTTGAATTCATTGCAATAAACGGTTATGGGCCAATTAACAACAATGATATTTATTATTCCAAATTTCCATACTCAAATTCCCATTTGCATCGGCTGATTAGGTAGATCGAATAAGATTGACAATCAAAATAATACACAAATAGTCGTTAAAAACATGGAAATATATTATAAAATATGATTGCCTACAATTTTACATCGAACCACAATTTATAATCAACATCAATTATTGAACAATAATTCTGTTTTTGTCTCTAGTACCAATAATTTGATTAAATAATTCGATCAGAGTCCTATTCAGCTGCTAATTTAGCCTAATTAATGATACATTTTAAAAACGCTTTCCTCTAATTATGTGTAAATATTTTGAGGTCATTATACAATAATATAAATGAACCAACATTTGTTCATTGTACAAGTGAACACATGTTTGTAATAAATCGAAAGGATGAAACTAGTAATTTTATAATGTCTATTTAACATGAGTTTTATAATTGTTCTCTAAACGAGCTAATAAAACTTTAGTAGACAAATTTAAATTATTGTTTTACTAAACATAGATCGATTTCTGGTTTCTTTAACACCATTTGAAAAGTTTAATAACGAAAATTCACGTTTGAGAGTATAAGTGGAACCATGCATAGATTGAAAACTGGTACTGAGTTAATATTTGTGTGCAGAAAAATCAAAATACATAAAAAATCCTCTCAAGTAAACGTAAAATGACAAAGGTGGTCGTTGAGTAGTAATTGTTAGAGCCAGAAATGCATTTAAGAAAAAAAAAGAAGAAAATAGAAAACGCTATCTAGCAACAATTGTCAACTGTTAAAAATGTGTATTGTCAATTTTCGCATTATTCGTACATCTTGTTATTTCATTACTGTGGGTCGGAAGGTTCAAAAAGTAGGGCTATATATTCGCCTCCGTGTCGGTATTGTGAAACGGTCAGAGTCCGACCCTGCTTCATATCATCATATTTGTAGTCGTTTGAAGTCATTTCTGTCAGCCCAGAGTTTTAGTGATCACTCTGTCATCATCTCACCGGCGAATTGTTGCCGGCTAAAACCAATATGTCGTTACATCTTGACAGCGATTTAATATTTATCACTATTGTCGCTGGGTAAGTTTTGAACGAAATGTTTTTTATTAGTGTATGATACGAAACGTGTGCCTACCTTTTGAAAAGTCCTGTAATTAGTTTATTTTTTGTATATTTCATGGGTATTAAGGGTTTATTTTCTCTCTCTTGTGGTTTTTATTGTAGATATAAGTCAGCGTGGGACTACTGATTTTTGCTTTGGTTACATCATATTGGGGTGTTAGCTTCAGTAGTCCGAAAAACTGCCCGCTTTAGCTGTTAAGTGCAATAACTTATTAGGGTTCGATTATAGTCGACTCCTTGACTTTGTCTTAAACATTTTACTAGTGTAAATATATATGTAATAATAAATTTGCTGATTAGTTTATACATACTTGTCTCTCGAGATAGTTGTATATTTGATGTTCATTTATATACCATTTCATGGCTTCAGTAAGTATTTCCATATCGGTCAGAAACTTCGGTTTAAGACTTGGATATCATTAGAATATATTGTAAACATTTACCCATAAGACGGTAACTGTTTGATTACATCTGATTTGTGTGATAATTCCGGGTATTTTCGCTTTGTACATTAACATCTGCGTAGGTACTACGGTATTATGATTGTTTGAAATCATTTAAATAATTCCTAATATTAAATAATCACTGTAGTTGTTATTTGTTGAGAAGTCTGGTTATGTTGTAACTGACAATTTGCTCGATGACAGATACGTCTTGGATAGCTGCTTTCGTTTGTCGTTTCGCACTGGTCGGGATCTCTATCCAGCATTTGCTGTTTGACTTTACGAGTCATAGACAACTCATCATGGTTACAGATTTCCTCTCTGATGTGCTCGTAGATGATAAGCGAACTTTTATTGTTAATATTTTTGGGTTTACTCGACTTTTATTCGATGTGTTAAGCGGATTGTGGTTCTATGATCTGTGGTTAAGATGAATTCCTGTCAGCTGGATTGCTATTGGTTGGAAGACTTACTCGAGTTGCGTTGCAGGGAGAAGTTGAGTTACATGTGTTATTGGCCCATCCTTGACTTTCTTTTCTAATCTGAACTCCGAGATGGCTACTGGGCTGTCAGTAAGTTCTTGATTCATATATGGTATTTGAAACCATCCTAGTAGGGGATATTATTAAGGACTGTAAAATTTTTTTCGGGAAGCTGTTGGTGGCCATACTTTTTGACATTTGGTGGATATTGGCCGTTTTTGGAAAGATTTTTTGACTGAAATGATAGCGTCTTTTGGACTTGGATAGCTTCTTCTGATCCTCGTTTTTGATGAGACGATTGTAGGAGTTTCGAGGAAATTTCAATTAGAAGTATATAAAAGATATCTTATATAATTTTTTGTGCAAAGTATGTTTAGACATTTTTCACTCATTTGCTATTAAAGAAAAGGATTCTGACTGGGTTCAAATTTGTAACTATTAATATATTTCAATTCGTTGTAAAGTAGTATATATTTTTGTACAGTTCAGGGCTATTTTTGTCGTTTTGAACCACAAAAAAAATATCTATGTATTTTTTATGGCTATTACCTAGCTGTGTTCTACTTATGATTGTATATTTGATATTCTTCACATGAGTTTCGTACTCAAAGAATGGGTAATAGATGTCAAGTAGTTTTATATTGTCTGATCGAGTGATTAGCATATTACGTATAGAATATCGGCACATGTACTTGCAATATTTTTAGTTGACTCGTTGAAATGTATCAGTCTGTTTCATAGCTCTACGTACTGCACTAAGGTGTGATCACATATAAGATAATTTTCGGCTTATTAATGTAATGTTTCATTTTGTTAATCAATTGCTATGCATAAGATTAATTTCTTAGTTATCATTTAGATTGTGTATATATTTTATTCACGTAATAGTTATTCAGGTTTTTCAAGTAAAACTTTAACTCAATTAGTTGAACACTAGGGAAGAAGCATTTTCTGGTTCAATATGTAAATATAGTGTTTCTCCATGCCGCAGAAGCAATACTTCAGTATATTAGATAATAACACTGTGAAGGAAATCTTCAATTTAATTTCAGTTATTATTTTTATCTTATTTTAATAACACATGTGATGTTGATAATAATATTGTCTGGACATATAGCCTTAAGTTAGTTAAGTCAGTTAATAGTTTCATCGTTGATGATAACATTTTAATAATTCAATGTTATCTGTACATTTAAGGGTTTTCTGTAGGGATACCTTCTTTTCTTGGATACTTACCTTTTCCTGGAGGAGTACTTTTTCTGGGGTACTTTACCATTTGGTTCTGATTGGACCGGGTTGATGAGGCGACCACCGTTCTTCCGGACGAGAAGAAAGGGGATAACATGGGGTGGATAGAATTGTCTCTTCATATATATATATATATATATATATATATATATATATATATATATATATTATTATGAATTGGCTATGGTGTAATAAGAAAGTTATACTTATTTTATTTTAGTTTAAATTTACTTTAAGTTTATTGTTTGCCCGGTATATTGATGATTTTATATATATGATAAACAGTTTATATTACTAACATGAAAACTCCTCATCTCAGGGTAGAGTTCAAGTATTTAGGATAAAATGATTTTAGAATTTTATATATATTAGCGCCAAAGTTAATGAATGCTTTATATTTCAAAAATAAATTTGTTAATCAGAATATGTTACTTGTTCAATGATTCCAAACTAAATACGGTTCTGTCCTGCTTAAAACAAATCTGCATAATTCAATAGATGTCATTCAGAGCTTCTGCCTATGGTAAGTAGATGGTGCGCAAGTCACCAGATGAAATGAATAACTCAAAAATAGTTTAAAACGTTCTTCAAAGGAAAAACGATATTTAATTTAATGAAAATAAATACATTACACTTTTACAAGTGTTCTTGAAGAAATTCAACTATCTAAAAGGATGACTCTTTCATACAACATCCACGCACTCTGGTGAGATATTATTATAAGAGTGAAATACAATTATACAACTTGATAAACATGTGATTTTTAGAAGATAGCGAAATACACTCCTAAAAGCGTCTATGCGTCACAAAATTTTAGTTCTTTGCATAAATTGGTAAGTACGCTTGACTTTTTAATATGTTAATAAATTAACTTTTACTACCTTATTCACTTCACTGTTTTGTTTGTTCAACTCAATCATCCGTTTCTTTAATTTGTTTCAGATTCTCCTCCTGGAAAAACTCCATGCTGGCATTCCGTTTCTACCAGAACAGGAATCGATGCCGCCCTTCATTCAAAGTCCAAGCAGCTCACACAAATTCCACTATTCAGTGTTTTTCAAAAACTATTGTGGCTATTTTACTTCCACAAGATACAAGACACCATATTATGAAATAAAAATCATGGTTAGTACTGTACAACATTCGACAATTCCCTTTTTAATTATTAATATAAACTTATCTACTTACATTGATCTATATCTTGTAAGTATAATGTATTTGTTCTTCAATTCTATAGTCAAATTTCTTTATCTTCCAAATAATTTCAAAATGATTTCCTTTACCAAAAAGATTTTCTACTTACAAATTTTTCTTCCCCAAAAAAGAACCTCTTAGTGAATAGACCCCATAATCAACAACCTTTTTTATTTCGATTTTTTTTTCGTTAGCAACATAATTGTCGCCGATATGATCCTTTTTAAATGTTTATTTACCAATCAGATTTGACTATTTATTTTATCACTCAAATTCTTCATTTCAACCAGTGAAATGTTCATCCATTATATCAGGATATTGTATTCTAAGGTTTTTTAATTGCTTAGACTTCCTATATTATTTTCATTCAATAATATTTCCTAGTATTGTTAAAATGGCATTTCCTAACCTTTAAGTATGTATGTCAAATGAATATTCATAATGTTTTAATAGATGACAGCTGTTACCTTTAAATATATATGCAAAATGAAAATTCGTTTTTTTCTATGAGTCATGTTCTCTGAAATTCACATTATTATATACTTTTCTGCTCTGTTATGTCTAAACAGCTACACTAACTTACTTTAATGTTTTAATCAACAAATATTATGGGATTAGCTTGACTTTACAGAATAAAGCATTATTAGTTTCTCATCATGAACAAATCCTGATACTTGATTTTTTTAATAAAAGTTTGGTTAATTTATTTCACATAAATTGTTTATCACACCTATTCGCAATTATTTCTACATTATACAGTCTGTCCTTTCTGTATGCCTTCTCTATCGAATAGTGGATCGTACAGATTGTCTCCATTCAAATGTTTAAAAAAAAATTTTGACTTAAAAAAAATTCTTCTAGATTACAATGTACAATCTTAATTCTTTATTGTTTGATATACAGGGTGTTTCACTCTATAATAATATATATATATATATATATATATATATATATATATATATATATAACAAGATGTACGAATAGTGCGTGACATATGAACAATAAGCAACGAATAGATTAGTGGGTATTGCACGCAAATAGAAGAAGGGGCTACTGAAAAGAGTGGTAACCGCAGACATGCATGTTTCTAGCTCATTAGCCGTCATCGGTACGGTACAACCAAGAAAAGATGTGAAACATGAGAGCAAAGGTGTTGATTGAAACATGAGAAAATATAACAGAATACAGCAGGATAGTCAAACACAACATTTGTGTCAGTAATATTAGAAGATCTCGAATATTCGAGACAACAACCAACATAGACACGGAGGTGCATATAACACTCCCGTCTGAAACTTCCGACCCAGATTTATGAAATAATAACAAGATGTACGAATAGTGCGTGACATATGAACAATAAGCAACGAATAGATTAGTGGGTATTGCACGCAAATAGAAGAAGGGGCTACTGAAAAGAGTGGTAACCGCAGACATGCATGTTTCTAGCTCATTAGCCGTCATCGGTACGGTACAACCAAGAAAAGATGTGAAACATGAGAGCAAAGGTGTTGAATGAAACATGAGAAAATATTACTGACACAAATGTTGTGTTTGACTATCCTGCTGTATTCTGTTATATTTTCTCATGTTTCATTCAACACCTTTGCTCTCATATTTCACATCTTTTCTTGGTTGTACCGTACCGATGACGGCTAATGAGCTAGAAACATGCATGTCTGCGGTTACCACTCTTTTCAGTAGCCCCTTCTTCTATTTGCGTGCAATACCCACTAATCTATTCGTTGCTTATTATATATATATATATATATATATATATATATATATATATATATATATATATATATATATATATTTTCTTTTCATGTAACATATATTTTTTAAACTTATGTCCTACATCTTCTCCTGAGGTGAGTGCTGTTGCCAGTAGCGCATCGCGTACGTCTTCCGTTAAGACGATTCCACCTCACAAATGGGGTTTAGTGAAATTTTCAGGTATAGTACGCGCAAAACATATAGTGGAGAAATATAATGGAATATCCCCTTCAAGTTATTAAGTTATATTGGGGAGCTAGACTCTGAAACGTATTAAAATTTTGTTCATTTTTACCAATTCCACTTACACGCTACACACTATATTTATGCTAGCGTACCAGCTAGATGTTGAGTGTACGTCCGCTAAATCCAAATACAATTTTAAGTGTAAGAAAGACGGAATTACAGTCAAGACTTGTCCTAAGTGTAGTCCGGGAAACGAAGCGGAGCGCTCCTAACTGGTCGAACAGGAGACGCTGGGAGATGCTCTACCCAGATTCAACACGTTCTCGATTATGTTCTTGAACATGCTGTTAACGATGAGAGACCATATTTCAAAGTAACAGATTTGGGGTAAGAATTATTAGGATTGTTGGATTCATGTGCTTCAAAGACCATTGTTGGTAGTGTCGGTTGAAAACATTTGCGGCAGTTAGGTTTTCAAGTAGATTCTTCTTAGAGGACGACCTGTCGAGTAGCTAATGGTCAGATTTGTGAGTGTTTGATTCCTTTTTCTCGTAGGGGTCAATTACGATTTATCCCAGTGTTAGAGGTTCCCCATGCGTTAATTTTTGGGGCTGATTTTTGGAGGATTATGGGTATAGTACCCGACCTAAGGCACATTTTTCGGACGTTCCAGTTACGGCTTCTGCAGTTGATCAGCCGAGAAGTGTTAAAACTTTGAGCGAGCTCCAGAAATCGATAATGAATGCTGTTGTCGAGAGGAAAAAGACTCTCATGGGTGATAAGTTTGGTTGTACCAATGTGGCTGAACATCAGATCGTTTGTCATTCTGCTCCCATTGAACAGATATACTATCCTGTGGCACCCGTGATGCAAATACATATTAACCTGAGATGCTGAAGCTAGGGGTTGTACAGAAGTCGAACAGTCCGTGGAGTTCACCAGTCTTATTGGTTAAGAAGAAAGATGGGTCATACCGTTTTTTCGTCGATTATCGCAAGCTTAATGCTGTAACAGAAAGAGACCACTATCCTCTTCCGTACATTTCACATAGATTGGACAAACTTCGTTATGCACATTACTTGTCCACATTGGATATTAAGTCGGCGTATTGGCAAGTTGGTATTGAGGAGTCTTCTAGGAAAGTTACCGCATTCACTGTACCAGGTCGTGAGCTTTTTGCATTTGTTCGTATGCCATTCGGTTTACACAACACTCCTGCGACGTGGCAACGTCTTATAGATCAAGGTTTAGGTCCCAAATTAGATCCTAACGTTCTCACATATTTGGATGATATAATTATTATCTGTAAAACTTTCAAAGAACACATGTCTATTTTGATAGAAGTATTTAGGGGATTTCGTGAAGCTGGTTTGACTGTCAGTTGGGATAAATGTGGTTTTTGTGGACCGAAGATTAATTATTTGGGATTAGTCGTGGATGAAAATGGTCTTTATGTTGATCCAGATAAAGTCAAAGCAATGCTAATGTTACCTGCTCCTAAGTGTGTTAAAGATGTTCGTGGTATAATTGGAAACTTTTCTTGGTACCGACGTTTTATCCCTGATTTTTCATCTCTTATATCTCCTATAACTGCTTTGTCGCGCGAAGGGAAGAAGTTGGACAGAATCAATACTAGCGAAGCTAGTGACCAATTTGGGTGGTTACATTTGTGGTCTTGACAATTCGAGATCTTCTAATTGCTGACACAAATGTTGCGTTTGGTTGTCCTGCTGAATTCCGTTGTGTGCATTTTCTCATGTTTCAGTCAACAGCTTTGCTTCTAGGTTTTACACCCTTACTTGCTATACCATACTGTGGACGGCTAATGAGCCAGAAACATGCATCTCGGCGGTTACCACTCTTTTAAGTAGTCCCGTTTTCTTTTTGCGTGATTTGCCCATGAATCTCTTTGTTATATATATAAAAAGATGTACGAATAGTGCGCGACATATGAACAATAACAACGAACAGATTAGTGGGTATTTCACGCAAATAGAAGAAGGGGCATGTCTGCGGTTACCACTCTTTTCAGTAGTCCCTTCTTCTATTTGCGTGCAATACCCACTAATCTGTTCGTTTTTATATATATATATATATATATATATATCTGTGAAAACGTACGTGCCAGGTAGTGACCGTTATGTAAACAAACTGTAAACAAAGTAGTTGGGATGCGGTCAATATAGGGCTAATTAAATAACTATTTTTTGACTAGTTTAGCTTTCGGAAATAATTTATTTCCATCATCAGAACATCTACAAATGGACAAAATTTGAATTAGTAAAACTGAAAAACTGCTTAGAATACAAAATTACTCACCAAAATAAGTTTAACATATATGCATCAAGTACATCAAGATTTACAGGAGCAAGAAAATTCATTGAACGAATACCGAAATATCACGTTGAAAGTGAAAAACATTTAAAAACATTAAAATTGCAATATCAAGCAGAAAAGTAACAATTATTAACAAACACAACAATCCAAACACAATTAAAATGAATGTTCAATACATTACCCAAGGAGAAAGGCATATATTTCAAGTCCATATCGGTTTTTTATCAAGAAACAAAAAGAAGACCTCATCATCTAATGAATTCAACAGCAAGTGGAGTATCAATCATATTTAATTTATACAGTAAGGATATAAATTGGTATTATAAAAGAATATGAGAGTGATGTAAAAACATAAATGCGAAAAATGAAAAACGATTAAAGAGACTCAGCCATTCTACAAAGACAACAGATAGGTGTAAATTTTACTAAGTCCATCAAGATCAGACTTTTTGTTCAAACAGTTATCCAAATTTTTGTGTATATGACACTTCTCGAGAAAGAGTCTTTTATTATAATTTTTTTCTTTGTCAAGTACTTTAACATTATCAAACATAATACTATGTTCATCAACTATAACATGCTCTGCCAAAGCACAAGACAGCTTTGCAGTATTGTAATCACTTTTATGTGAGGTAAATCTCCCAGATAAACATCTAGAGGTCTGGCCTATATATATTTTATTGCATTCACTACAAGGAATGCTATAAATAAGGTTCGAAACCTCGCCCTTGCCCAACCTTGACTTGATTTTAGTGTAAAGGTTGTTGATTGTAAGTATATCATAAGTTGCAACCTTAACAGTAGTGGTACCCTTCAAAACTTTAAGGAGGTCTGATGTTAAACCTGGTATGTACGGTAATGAACCATACCCCAAATCTGCACTATGGACTGAATCCGATACAACATCTTCAAATTTCCTGAAAATTGTCGGAGTGTTGTTTAAAAACTTGTTCACCATATCTCTAGGATATGAGTTCTGAATCAGAATCTCCTTCAATAAAATTAGGTCATTGTTAAGAAAATCTGGATGAGATAACTTTCTCATCCTATCCTTAAGACCGAGAATTAAATTGGTTTTCATTTGACCGCATCCCAACTACTTTGTTTACAGTTTATATATATATATATATATATATATATATATATATATATATATATATGTATATATATATATATATATATATATATATATATTTATGAAATAATTATCCTACAGCAATATGTAATAAAATTTAATATGCAATATTGAATTTTACTGAAATATAGATAATATAGATGTCGAATACACTTCGGAGGGCATCAATGATGTATATAATTACTTCATATGAGTTCATTATGAAATATATAATGTTTATTTTCTCAACTATAATACCCATAGGTAAATTACAAACACTCAACTGCACAAAAATTTGAGATGTTAACTCTAAATATAGTAAAAAGAAGGTAAACAATGAAATGATCACCCTGTACTTTCAAAAGATAGTTGAATTATGACTATGACATGAGAACTTAAGTTCAATACCCAGTTACAAGTATAAGAATTTGTAGAATATCTAGGGCTACTTTAAACTACACTCTAATATTGTTTATGTAACAAGGTCACAACATGTGACATAAATAGCAACTTTGCATGAAATTTTCAAACTAACAATTGTAGATAACTATTCACTATGGAAACATTTACTAGGGACATCAAACTAATAATCTCATAACATGAGATAACTCATGGTGCCACATATTAAATGTGAGAGGTGAATATAAAGCATTTCAGATGGAATTGCAAAAACGTTTATAAATTGTCAGTATTCTTATCTTAGATAAGGCTATTAGTTTTTAGTTAGTTTAATAGATATTAGGGAGTGTAGTTAACAATCTGTTGGTAGATTGAAATGTTAAAAGTGCCAGACCAAGACACGAGTTGAGAATAAAGACATGTTCATAAGAACAACGTTAAACAGACTATAAATGCAATAAAACACAATTTCAAGAAAAATTATTTGTTTCTAGACAATGTTTTTCAGTGTTTATAAGTATGTTTTAGACAACTTTAGGGAATTTTATACATTTTATGGAGAATATGTAAGGTTAAAATAACAAATTTAAGCCCAAATTTGTCATAATTGTCAGGTTTAGTCTCTCTTTGGCGTTTGTAGCGTAAGCCTCGCAAGAAATTAGTCTGCATTTTTTTCTGAAATCAAAGTTACTAGAAATCGTAATTCAAACAGTTCTGACAGAAAGTTGATGTAGGGAGCTGTCAGATATAAAATAAAGGGAGAAGACTCGAAGAAACTCAGTAAATG
Source organism: Galeruca laticollis (assembly GCA_963921935.1). Classification (NCBI taxonomy): domain Eukaryota; kingdom Metazoa; phylum Arthropoda; class Insecta; order Coleoptera; family Chrysomelidae; genus Galeruca; species Galeruca laticollis. Next base: position 79,162,123 of record OY998180.1, read on the forward strand.
CTAAAATAAATTGTACTTACCTGGAAGTTTAATCCTCATAGCAGAAATTTGAGATTAATTTTTGCCTGATCAATAAGTTCTCTAATTCTTTTTCAATGGAAATTGGAGATTATGTTTACTTTTTGTCATCTCACACAGCACAGTCGGAACAACAAGTACAAATAGCTCACTTTTCTATTTGTATACCAGAAACTTGTAAGTTTGAATTTTGATAACCTGAAATCGAGATATACGTTTCTTTTTTAATCATCTTTGCATTTATTATTATTCTTTGTTTGGTATCATAACTACCTAATTTTACTAGAGAAGTAACTTAAACCAAACTTTTAAAGTGTTGTTATCACCTGTGTCATAGATCTCAACTCATATTATTTCAACTTAAGTTCGAAACCATAGAAAATTTGAAACCTCTATAAAAATAAAGTTGATTCAAACGTATTGGATGCTGTGTTTAGCATTAGTTTGAGAATATTGAGACAGTTAAAAAACATTCAATTACACCTACAAGTGTAAAGTTATTTTAACCTTAGATTGACCATACATAATTACGACGATCATTCTTCAATTATTTGTGTGTATTCTAAGTAACCTTCATAGACATTTTATAATACTATTTGCACATCACTCACTCACGTTTATTTTATTTTTCTTTCCCACTAAATTATATTTTCTGAATTAATATGTTTACTTATCGAGAGTGCATTACCATATTAAATAGTTATATACGCTTTCAACACGTCTTGGTAAGTAAGTATTCACTAAGGTTTTCAAATGCAGACGAATGGCCACTAATGACCCTGAGAACCATAGAGACCAACTTTTCGATTTGTCTATGGTGAGAACACCTGTTTTGTGCCTCTAAATCAATCAGCTGGAGCGCATATAATTAATTTGAACGAAACTCGATACAGATTCATTCATTTAAATAAAAATAATTGTCTCAATCAACGTGTGACTGCAAATAATAATCAATAATTATTATGAAAACATCATAAACATTATATATATATATATATATATATATATATATATATATATATATATATATATATATAGACGAAAGTAGTTCGTTGCCGAAACTAGTTAGGGTAACTTTTTTATTGGGGAATGCGGCAATGTGATAAAGAAAACTCTGTTTAGTTAATCCTAAGCTTTCGATAATTTATTATTATCATTATCAAAGAATCTACAAAATAAATATTATATAAATTTAAAATATTTTTTGAAGTAAGAATATTTTTTACTTACACTAATTGAGGTTGTTCACAATAATATAATAGCTATTATATGAAGAAACATCATTGTACAATGGGATCTCCAATTTCTTCAAGTCTAGAGCAAATCGTTATGGAATATATAGAGGAAAAAGTATTGAATGATATAAATATTGATATAACATTTTTTAAAAGATACGTCGATGACTGTTTAGCTGTAATTCCGGGTAACAAGTGCGATGCCTTCCTAAGCGCTTTTAATAAATTTGACCGAAGTATCCAATTCACTTTAGAAAGTTTTCTGTGAATGATAGACAAGATATTAAAAACTTAAGTCAAATTTATTATAAGCTAATCAACTAATTTCATTTTCAACCTACCTCGTATAGTATCGTTCCGTTGATATTCTATGGTGAGTACATTAATTGTAATCCTGTTTTTATTTTTTTTATTAATGTTTTTAAGAAACCTACTAATGTTATGTTTTTATCTATCTGCTGATATTTTAATCGTCTCTTATTTTTACAATGGTATTGTTTTTGAAAATGCTTCCAAAGAAGAAGCGAAACGTTAAAATTATATATATATATATATCCATTTTTCATAGAAAAATGTGAAACATAATCGTTTTTAATTATTTCAAACAACCTAGGAACCCAAGAAAATAAACTTTTCAATATTATATATTTATATATATAATCCTGGAAAAAGGTAATTTTATAAGAGTAATATTATGTTACCAAAATGTCATAGAAAAAACAATATTTAGTTATATCTTTCTGATCAATAGATCTTTTGATGCTCAAATTCTCTTTAAATTAGTAATTCAATTTGACTTCATTCCAAACGATCAAAAATGACACACATATTCATTCGCAGCGGTCGGTAACCTTAACTTCAATCAATCTTTGCTGATCAAAGTGACTTAATAACTGTTCTCAAAGCCTATCAAACTTATATACTCTTGAAGTTTACATCTCTCCAGCCTCTAATGGCTCCCTTTGGTAAGCTGATATGCAATTAACAGTTTAAAACTAGCCATGTATTTCACATGACACAATATGATGATGAATGATGAGGGTAATGGTTATTGGGACCTTGGCAGATTTTTTAAAATTGTTTCTATTTATTTTGTGTAAGTGAGGAAAATCGGTTGAGATTTGTTGGAATCAAACACTTAATTGAAAATATGTGAGAGTAGTACTATCTATGAGGTAGAAGTTGAAATTATGAACATATTTTGTATTATTTCAATCAATCAGTATATACGGCATCGATGAAATTAGAGATAATTTTTTAATGCTCAAAAATACCTCTTTTATCTTTGTTGAGAAGATTGAATGTAAATATATGCTGTTTTCGTATTGTTTTATATTATAACATTATCTGAATTGGGAAAATTTCATGGAAGAGACATTGAGCTTTAAAAAATAATATTACGTTATTATTATCAAGAGCACTGTGGAATTATTTAGGGACCATTTTATTCAATTTAAAAACAATACACCACTAATGCACATTCAACGTCCAGTACACCAGTTACATAATATGTATCAAAGTACCTCATTTTGTAATTACAAAACTTCTCCAAAAATGACCAAAAATGTAAAAATCAATAGGGTTCATCTGTAAGACGCCCTGAACAATATTCAATAAAATATTGGTCACTTGTATACACTGCGGAGACTGTATCGTCTAACAACCCGTAATTTCTCAAAATTACCAAAAATTTGGATTTATGCGTCCAGTTCTACTGGCTCTGGTAAGATAAAAATCAATAGGTTTTATCTGTGAGACGCCCTTAAGAATATCCAGTTTTAAAATTGATCACTTGTATACACTGGCTGTATCGTGCTAAAAAACCGAAATTCCTCCAAAATTGATTAGAAATTAAGCATATCTGGATTTTTAGGTCCAGTTGTGACTCTAGTGAGCTCGAAATATCCAATCATAAAATTGGTAACGTGCTAACAAACTCAAATTAGTCCAAAAATCACCAATAATGTGGTACTTCTGGTACAATAGCGCCTGGCTCCGGTGAGTGGAAAATCGATAGGTTTCATCTGTGCAATGCCCTGAACGATAACCAATCATAAAATTGATGACTTTATGCACTCCGGAAACTGTATCGTGCTATCAAGACATAATAACAAGAAGTGGCTGACGACAACGACGACATACACATAGGATTTTTTCTAAGAACCCCTTTTTGTATTTTTCTCACTGAAAAACGTAAAAATTAGTCAAAAAAAACCAACTTTTTTTAGGATAATCATTTTTTTTTTGCATTGTAAATAGGGTTTGCGGAAAAGTAATAGTATGAGAATTTTCTCATGACAAAGTGAAGTGAGTGTTCTTCATCTTTAGTTATTCCGATGGATAAAATTAAACTGATTATCGTTGTGGCACAATTGAAAACTATTTAATAAAGTACATAATTCATTCATTTATTCAAAAGTATATCAACATCTTAATGAAGATATACCTAGTTCCATACTAACCCGGATTCACTATTAATGTTATTATTTGAGTAATTTCGTATATGTAATAACCATTTATCCATTTGACGAGAAGAGATAACTATTTGTACTTTTATTCTTTGACTAACAGCTGCGGTATCGAGTACCACCCACAATAATATGTCTACTCACCAAATTTCATCGGTATTGTTATTTATTCACTACTTGTGCCACCTTTTTAATCCATCTATCATCTCATTAAATCACCAACATTATTACACTATTTCACTTAAAATTCTCACTGGCAGCTTGTTCTAACCGCATCCATGATAACAACCGCAACAGCGGCACTATTGCATTATTTTCCACAATATAGTATCCACTTGTAGTAAACGTCTGGTTAACCGGATTATTTCACGGCTCGAAGTATTGCAATAACTTAATCCAATGTTCATCTCGATAAGTTCCGTTGAAATATTGTTCTTGTTCTGTATGTCAAGAACTGAGAGGATTTATTACAATAATACACTTTACAAACTTTCTAACCAGAACAGTGAAAATCCATATTCGAGCAAAACTATCGTTCATCTTGACGAGTTTAATTTTCATATAATTTTCATCATTACAAATAAACGTGATGTTACAAAAATAACAGTTTTAAAATATCTATTTGAATGCATTAAGGTTTAAAATGGCGTCGAAACATTTTAAACGTTTTTTGTGCTTAGTTTATCCTGCTGACTAATATATCTGTACCTATGGAATTAGTAGAGTTTCACAAAGTCTATGATATAATCGTTATTTTGAAATTATATAGTTTTAACGAAATTAACTGTCTCGATCCTTACTATGTGGAGTCTACTAATGTTACTTGTTTAAATGGAACTAACTGTTTCTAAATATCTCCACAATGTAATGAAAAAATTATAGAAATACATATATTTCAGGTGATACCCGCCTGATATTGAATTATTGTGATCTACCTTGTGATTGACTTAATACATGTTAATAGAAAAAAGAAGATTTTAAAATATTGAAACTTGGATATTATTAATCCTATGGGGATGTCCTGGATAACTTGTTTCCCATTGAAGATCAGTATAACAGTGCAATGTATTACAAAAACGATCTAAGGAGGATGAGGTTACAGAAGCAAATTTTGACGTAACAGCAGAAGAGGAAGAGGAATACCTCCCAACATATGCAGAATATGAAGAAATAATAACAAATCTCAAACATAAGAAGGCAGCAGGACCAGATGGAATAGTTATCGAAATGATAAAGAGAGGAGGAGAAGAACTAATAAGAAAGATATATGAATTACTCATAAACATATGGAAAAAAGAACAAATGCCAGCAGAATGGCGTTTAGGTATAACAATGCCAATCTTCAAAAAAGGAGACCAAACAAAATGCTATAACTACCGAGGAATAACCCTGCTTCATACAATATACAAAGTCATTACATCGCTTCTAAGAAAGGAAATAAACAAATACGGCAGAACAAAAACTAGGGCAATACCAATACGGCTTCAGAAGTGGTAAATCAATGCAGTGCAGTGCATGTAATGACACAGACAATAGAAACAAGCTATGAATATGGAATCAATTTACATATATTCTTTGTAGATTTGAACAAGCATTTGATAGTATTAGCTGGCGTAAACTGAGAAAAATGGGTATTTCAAACAAGTTAATTCGACCGACAAAAATGTCAATGAACAACTCGAAAACCAGAGTAATAACTAGTGAGGAAATCGAAATGGTAGATGTTGTAAGGCAGGGGATTGCATTATTACGGTATTATTCTATATTATTCAATATACCATTAGATAGAGCGATTAAGGCGATCGAAACAGGCACAATAATAGTCCAGAACATGACACAAATAATACGGTATGCAGACGATCTGTTACTTATAGCAAGAATTATGAGCAATTTGAATATAATGCTAGGTGACCTGATCGAAGAAGCAAAAAGCAGAGGTCTGAAGATAAAACACAGAAAAAACTAAATATATGTTAGTTAGCAGGGAAACAACATAGAGTATAAAATAAATCACAGTACAGAACCACAAGTTTAAAAAGGTAGCAAACTTCAAATAATTAGGCGTTACGATAAACGAGAAGAACAACAGAAACATAGAGGTGGCAGAAAGAGTAAAATCAGGAAATAAAGCATACTGGAAATACAGCAAATTTCTTAAAGATAAACATCTAACCAAAAACACTAAATTGAAACTGTATAAATCCGCTATCAGACCAACAATGACAGATTTACTTATTTACAATAAATCCAAACAGGCACTCTGGCCTTTTTACATGGATATACATATGCCGCAGAGACAGTGTGTTTGACAAATAAAATCGAAGAAACTTTAAGGAGTGCCGAAAGGAAAATATTGAGGACATTTTTTGGACAAATCAAAACAGAAGAGGGCGACTTCAGAATTATGATGAACCATCAAATTAGACAAAAAATGGAAGGACAGGATGTTCATAAAAGCCCAACTATTAAAATGGTACGGACATGTACTCAGAAGGGGGAGCCGACAACAATAATAAAAAGAATAAGTAATTGGATACCACAAGTAGCAAGGCCAAAAATAAGACCGAAGACAAGATGGGAAGATAAAGTTAAAGAAGATTTGAAAAAACTGGATAAAAGAGATTGGAAAACATATATAACGGACCGGCAAAAATGGAACAAAATAATAGAAAAACCAAAAAGACACGACAATCTATGGGAAAAAACATGAAAAATGCGGAGTGACTCCTCACAAATAAAGAAGTCGAAGAGCCCATGTATATATATATATATATATATAATATATATATATATAATATATATATATATATATATATATATATATATAACATACATACATATATATATATATATATATATATATATATATATATATATATATATATATATATATATATATATATATATATATATATATATATATATATATATATATATATATGAATATGCAATATAACAGTGCAATGGTACAGAAAATCAGGAAAACTATATTTACTCATATTTACAATTATTACTTAAGAAGTTTAAAAGTGGAGAGCCCTCTAGGTTTAATTGTTCATTGACGAATTCATATCGTGGATCTCGTGTCATCTAATTTCTAGTTCTCCAAGGAAATCAAGTTCTTGTTTCTTATCACAAATTTGTAGTACTTCTAGTTCTGGGTTAGGTGTTAATGAATGTTCAGTGTCAAGTAGACGTTTTGCGTAATGGGATTTATTTGGTACTTTAATCTGTATGCTCGTACGTGTTCATTTTCTTAAATTCAAAAATTTCTAAGAGTTTGACCCACAGACAGCATTACAGTCTGAACACTTAGGTTTTTATATACCACACCTTTTCAATAGGGAAATTTTTGTTCATACATTTAACAATCACGTATTTTGTAGTTACTTTACTTTCTGTTTTAATAGAAATTGTTATATTTGTTGCTTAAGATATTATCTTATCAATCTCATCTTATTAGAAATATTTCAAGCATATATGATGGTTTTATAATTTTCTATTTCTTTTGTTTATTTAGGAAATATTAGTTGTAATACCACTCTTTCCTCTTTTTTATTCATTTATCATAATGGATAACCGTTGATGGTGGCTATTTGTTTAATTGTATTAATTTCTCTATCAAAATTATATTTGTTCGAAGGAACTCAAAATGCTCTATGTATTATTGCAATATATGCAGCTAATACATGTGACATAGGATGACTGGAATTTGATAGTGTGGTGGTTTTCTGTAAATTGAATAAGTAAGAATATTATCAACTATTTGAATTTGTGAATCAAGAAAATTGATCGAGTTATTTTCTTCAACTTCTAAAGTAAGTTGTATTTTTGGGTGTAAATTATTGATATGATTGATCTAATTGTCGTTCAATACCTACAGAATGAACTAATATGTTATCTACCTATCTATACCAGAATAAAATATATTTTAAAATGATACATTCTAAGATTTTTCTCTCTAAACTGTAAATAAAAATGTTTGCCAAAATTGATGATATAAAGCTTGCCATTGGTAAACCTTCATTTTGAATCTATACCTTACTGTCAAAGTGAAATAAGTCTGATTAGTTTTCTTACAAGTGTTAGGCATTCTTTTGGAGGAATTTTAGAGAACATATTGGTAACATCAAATGAAATAAAGCTAGATTTATCTTGTAAGTTGTATTAATATATCTTCTTTAATAGTTCTTTCGAATTTTGAGAAAATACAACGGATTGTTGTTGAAAATTCGAGATCTTCCAATATTGATGACTCAAATGTTGCGTTTGGCTGTCCTATTGAAATCCGTCGTATTTTCTCATATTTCAGTCAACAACTGTGCTCCCAGGTTTTTTCCAGGTTTTACACTCTAACTTGGTTATACCGTACTGAGGACTGCCAATGAGCCAAAAGCATACATGTCTTCGAATACCACTCTTTTCAGTAGCCCCTTTCTCTTTCTGCGTGATCAACCCATGAATCTCTTTGTTGCTTATTATTTACAAATATATATATATATATATATATATATATATATATATATATATATATATATATATATATAAATATGTATATATATATATATATATATATATATATATATATTTAATGACAAGTAGATGTATTTTCCAATTATATTAATAATTTACACCAAAAAATTAAATTAACATTAGAAGTTGAAAAAATAACTAATTCAATTTTCTTAATTTAATACAATCATTCCATGTTACATAAATGAGCACCATACATTTCAATGATACATAGAGCATTTTCAGTTCCTATGAATCAATACAATGTAGATAAATTAATTGATACAAATAAACAAATAGCCACATCCAACGGTTACCCAGATAACACCGCATGTAAAATTTTGGGATTCAAATGGGATCCACATACTGATAATTTGAAAATCTCTGCAAATCACGAATTTGATTCTGAATTTATTACAAAACGCAAAATTCTCTCCTATATAAATTCATGTTTTGATCCCCTAGGTATTGTAAATCCGTTAATTGTAAACGGTAAAATTCTAATGCAAGAACTTTGGCAGCTGAAACTCTCTTCAGATGGAACAAATACTTAAGAAGTGGAAACTGTTCAAGGATAATTTCGCACCAATTCATGACGTATCCATTCTTCGTTTAGTGTTTTTCAGTATTTCAATATATGGTTTTGTTGATGCCGGTAAGAAGGCATACGGCGTTTGCATATATTTAGTCGCTATTCACTCTGATAACACTATATCTTAGAATCTTATTACCGCAAAATCTCGTATCGCACCTTCAAAAAATTAACTAACCATACCAAAATTAGAGTTATGTGCTATGGAACCTCTAGCTAAGCTCGCTGATAAAATTCTGGCAATTTTAACAAACCGCATCAAAATTGATTCGATCAACGCATGGTCGGATTCGCAGATAGCTCTAAGCTATATAAAAAGCTCGCCTCACAAATACAATGTATTTGTCGCTAACAGGATAGTAAACATTCAAAAATATAGTAAAAATTTGGTATGGAGACAAATTGGATCTAGCTGACATGCTGTCCCGCGGAATTTTTAACAATTCGTCATTTACGTTCTGGTTTAATGGACCTGAGTGTTTATGTGTCTCGGAATTTAATTTTGACAGAAACAGTACATTTTCGCTGATAGATAATTTGCAAGAAACAAAGAAAATTGCGCTGTTAGCCACTAACGCCGTTACAAACATATGGATTTCCATGTTCGCACGCTCTACAAAATTTTTTAGACTACAAAACTCAGTGGCCAATGTACTAAGATTTATACATAATATTAAGGATGAAGAAAATTAAACGCAAGGCTTACTGACACAAAGTGAATAGTTTTCCAAAGAAATAGCTGGTTTATCAAATAATAGAACTATTTTTGGAAAACAATAACTCGCGCTAAACCCATTTTTAGATACTTCCGGAATTTTACGTGTTGGAGGCCGTCTTATGAATGCCCAGGTCGAATATAATGAAAAATTTTCGATACTGTTGCCCGCTTGAAATAGAGCATTGGCGATTGGGACATAGTGGTCCCCAAAATGTACTAAGTAATCTGTGCTTACGCTATTGGCCTTTAAATGGCGTTAAGCATGCCAAGAGAACCATCAAAAGATACATGACTTATTGTCGCTTGAATGCGCAAACTGCTACGAATATCATGTCTCCGCTTCCTGTAGACAGACTTCAGCCTCCACGAGCATTCTATAAAACGAGCATCTCGACTACGCAAGGCACAAGTGCTTAAATGTCACTTCGCTATATTCATCTGTATGGCAAACAAAGCCATTCATATCGAGGTTGTAAGTGACTTGTCCACGGACGCCTTTCTTGCCACCTCAAAATGGTTTATTGCTCGCAGTGGCAATCCGCATAACATTTACAGTGAGAATTGTACCAATTTTGTAGGCGCTAGGAATCAACTAAAACATATTTATAATTTATTCAACTCAAAGCCTTCTTTTTATAAGGTGATTGCGTATTTGGAACAAAATTAAACTCAATAGAAATTTATTCTCCCTCGTTCCCCGCACTGGGGAGGTATATGGGAATCGGCTGTGAAAAGCGCTAAATATCATATCGTTCGATTAATGGGTAATTTGCAATTTACGTTCAGAAAATTGTACACAGTTCTCACGCAGATAGAAGCAATCCTAAATTCATGACAGCTGTATCCATTGTCATCCGATCCAAATGATCTCCAACCGCTGACCCCTGGTCATTTTTTGATAGGCACCGCTATGACTGCTTACTCCGACATCGACTTCACAGAAACGCCAGTTAACAGATTAACCTTCTGGAAACAATGTACGCAATTACAATAATGTTTTTAGAAGCGCTGGTCGGTCTATTATTTGAATCACTGGCAGCGCCATCCTAAATGGTTAAAATCAGCCTCTGCTATTAAAACAAACGATCTAGTACTCGTAAAAAACGAGGATACTTCTCCTTTACGGTGGCCACTTGCTACAGTCATTGAAACTATTGCTGGAAAAGATGGAAAAACCCGTGTCGTTCGTTTGAAAACAGCACACGGTGAATTCGTACGCCCAATAACTAAATTATACCTTTATTGGTATCGGAGAGTTAGTAGCTATTGCTTTTCTGTTTTGATTTAATTTTGGTTTATCACGTTTAAGATTTTCAATTACTACGCTTCTTGTTTCAAATTTCGTTTAGAAATTATTTTATAATTTACGCAGATACACTGAGAAAAAGTACTGCTCGATCGCTTACGCACAGATAACTGCTATCACAGATAACCCACAGATAGATGAGACACTGATAGTGGCGCCATCTAAAGAGCCTGTCGACTAAACAATTGAGTGATGTTAAAAATTTTTCTGTAATTTCAGGTTTTGGTGGTATATTCAAATTTAATGTATTTTACTCATTTTATTTCAAAATAACCATTTATAATCAATCATTTGATGTATCATTCAATTTAAGTGCATTAACTCAATAATCATTAGATGCTGAGTTGAGTTGAATGAAATATCAAATAATGGACCATAAATGGTAAAACTGGAAAAAATAAAACAATAATCATATAAACAGTTTATTTATTTTGGTATAAAAATACACAACAAATAATTTCTTTCGCACAGTACTTTTCATAACAAACAGAATGGCAATGTGAGAACAATGTGATAATTGAAAAATCCCAATGGCACAAGACCAATTGGACGGCTTATTTCAGTAAAGTTTTTGCATCCATTCAAAACAAAAAAAGCAGAATTTAGATTTTCTTGAATAAATGTTTTCATGTACGTTTTAGAAAAAAGTGTTTCACACAAAAGTTGTAGAACGTATCACGTTCTAAAAAAACCTCAGTAACTTTTTTGCGTTAGATCAAAAACATAAGAAATACGATTTTTTTTCAACTTCGACATGCCGCCATTTTGTTTCTACTGGGCCGATTTGGCCTTACTCTTCAAGTAAGGGGTGGGGGAAGGTTCAAACTTGTTAGAAACAACACTTTTTTGTTTTCTAACTGATATCATAATGTTTTTGGCGTCATATAAAAGAGTTTTTCCTCTTCAATAAGATATGCTTAACAAAATTAAACATTTTTGTCAACGCTATGTCAAAAAGTCGACAATTTTCCCATTTTCTCGGAAATTTCGAATGTAATTATGCCTTTTTTCAAATTCTAATGAAAAGTGTTTAAAAAAATAAGAATTTAGTGAAAACCGCAAGTCTAAATCCTAATTATATTCCAAAATATAAGATTTATGATATCAGATTTAAAAATTAAAAATAATGCTCCATTTTACATTTGAAATGCCGAGCGGGAACGAAATGATCTAATTATGTTATCAATCTGATTAAACAGAAAAAACGGTTTTAAATGAAGCTATACATTTGTTCATAAGTTTGAACCTTCCCCACCCATTATGAGAAAAATAATGGCAAATAATCTTAATTAAATATCACAATCTCATTAAGATTTTAAAAATCGTATTTTTGGGACACCTTTAGTATGTTTTTTCTTGGAGATAATCACAGTATTATGTTTTCGAGTGTTCATTCCACCACTAGCGGATATTTTAGAGACTGCAAAATATTCTCCAGCGATTTTTCAGGGTCACTTACCTAAAGATATTTTTTGAAAGTTCTACCATGATTCTTTTCTGAGATATGGCCTACCGCCGTTCTTAGTTGTTTACCCTGTACATTTAAAATAGAATAGCAAAAAAGCAACAAAGGATTTGAATAGTTTATTCACTATTAATATACAGTACAGTAAATATGAAAAAACAGGTACAAAATTAGAAAAAAGAATTTCTTGTCCAGGAATCCAACATAAATAAAATAAGGATATTACATAATAAGGGTGAAAAGTCGAAACTATCGAACGCATTCAGTGAAAGCAAGAAATAAAAGAGGGTATACTAATCTGTAGTTGCCTTAACGTAACATATTTGAATGTGAATTATGAAGTTGAACGGATACACATACACCACAGCTAATTTACAGAAGATGTATTAGAATAGTTTTTTAATAATATGAAAACTAATAAAAATTATACACTGTAGCATGATAAAAATACAATGCTTTTTTGTATTATATTATGAGTAACTCACGGAGGTACGTTAATTCAATTAAGCCACCCACTGAGTATGCAACTTTATACACATTTCTGTATAGTTGGTTGCATAATGGAATTAACTATGGGTTTTAAAATTATTTAAGCATATCCTGGAATAACGGGATGCAAATAATTAAATGGGTGTTTAGAGTAATATTTTTATTAATATTCTTCATGTGATTTAACCAATCCATGAGTATTTTATTATTTAATGTGGGGATTTTATTTGACTGCCATTGGTAACACTGTTTGCTGATGTCAATTGTAAAGTAAAGGGAAGCTGTTGAAAGCATTTGTCTGATATTTGTCGAACGATTAAGTTGGGGTATCGATGAGGACAAGTCGTAAGTATATAAAATGGCCGGTGGCACATGGTTTAATCAATATATTTTGGGAACTATAGTGGTGAAAAACCCTTGGTAACCAGGTAAGCTTTCATCTTGTATATATTTTGACGGCTATAACCCCCAATTTCTTTTTGGGTTTTTTTTTCTATACTGCATAGTTTTTACAAGCAGTTTTTACAATACTTTTTTGCCAATTGATGGTTTGATAGTTTTTATGGGTGATGGTTATCAATGATAGGATGATCAAGAACAGATTTTAAGAAGCTTCAATTTCGGATGATTCCTGTATGATATATATTCTCGTAGGGATAGCTGACAGACCAAAGTTCTCCGTCCAGGGTTGTTGAGATGTTTCGTACATCGGATTACGATTAACGTTATAGAGCGACAAGAGCTTCTAACGGCGTTTCCAGTTCAAAGGACGAAGCTGGACTTATGTTTGTTGGTGACGACTGCCGAATAATTTCATCGATTATTAACCGCACGGCTGAATCTTGTTCCATAAGTCAGATGTTGCTTGTCAATTAAGCCAATTGACGTCTAATAGTTTGGACACTAACCGCAAGTGACATTTAAAGTTTTATTTGTTTTTATCTGAACTTTGAGCACATTATTCATTTTATAACTTCATTTTTTTAACGTTGAATCACACATTAACTTTTATATTCTACTGTTTAGTAATTTCACGTTTTATTAAGACGTCTATCAAATTCACAAGTTTAACATTACATTCTTTCAATTCTTTAGAGTTGAAATATCAACTTTGTTATTGCATATCGCACTGAAATTATATTTCAGTTTAATCTTATTATATTAGAGATACTTTTGACCTACTTGTATGTATATGGTTAATTATTACTGTTGTAAAGCGGTAACTGGTATACCATTTACGTGTTGCTAAAGATTTAGTGTATTGTATATTTTGATCTCAGTTAGTTGATAACATTAGAAGCTGTAATACATTTTAAATTAACGAATCGTTGATAACTGATTATCATTTCATAAATAGAGTTGATCACCTCATATTTTTGAGACAGGTTATTACAACATATGTTCAAGGTACCATCCATTTAATTAAACTGTTTCATTGGCAACAAAGTGTTTTATTTGATTCACAAACGTAAAAGCAAAACGACATAAATAACATATTTGAAAAGTTACAATAGCTAATTTTTTGTTCATTATTGGTTTCTTGGTTAATCAGTAAATTTCTTGAATGTCCTACTAATCAAGTGGCGCCTTAAAAAATAATAAAGGACAAGCTTTCAAATATTCCTCACTAACTCATGACCTTATGCTCTCCGGCGAAAAGCGAACCTTTGGCAATGTAACCTCACTTCTTGGAATAACAACAACAAGGTAAGGTTACAACACCATAAAGATTTTATGGAACATTACGGTAACTCAACAGAAATCCAATCTGATTAAAGAATATTGTATCGTTTAATTACTGCTACTTTTTCTCACGCAAAAGTCTCTGTTTCGAGTGTCTTAACCATTCCCTAACATACACTTCAAAATCCTCATCTGTGAAATCTTTAAAGGTGTTCTGAAAAGCAGCAAAAAAAACAATTACTTCAGATCAAATTGTGTCCATGGAGACCTTGAATCTGAACATCATGAACTACATCAAACTAGATTTTCAGCCAATCGACTAGGACCCCTTTGTCCATAAAAAACATGCGGTGTTCTTCAAAGGTATAATAACATATTTTATTTCGAGAAGTGACTTTTAATAGTTTACCTTGTATTACATGCCTCACTCCAGATAGCAGGTAAATTCAGGTATGCCATGAAAATTCATACTTCTCTTCTATATAAAATAATATACTATTCTCATCTTGTTATTTTCATCCTGGAACATATTGTATATTAACATCGTGGAATTGTAACTTAATGAAAACTAAGCATTATTAATACACTGTATACAAAAACAACTACTTATGAAGAAGCGATATGAACACATTATCAAGTTAAATGAGTTTATAATTAATTGTAACCAATTGAGTATCCAATAGTTGTGTTTCCACAATATTACTTTCAATCACTTTGCCAAAATAAATTTTATCAGATGAACCGGGTTCATAAATAATTGGAATTGATTTGGAATATTTTTCAAAGTTATCATGACACTTTCTATTTAGTTCAAAAATGTTTACTACTTTTCCTACATAACCTTATTTAAAAATGCAGTAGCAATTAGGACTCTTAATACTGAAAGTTAAATTTTGGTATTGAACTCGTTCATAACTATCTACAAATTTATAATTAATATTCTCCTAGGGAATATGATGCAATAATAAATAATTGAATTCTGTTTGTTGATTGGAGCATTCAGTGTCATAAGTTACATATTCTTAAACTAGAGTAATATACTATTGTAAGGGACATCTGGAGGTTTTCACTCCAGCTTATTTATTGTATATAGTGTATTTTCAAATATAAATGACCTTTTCAACAGGAATTTCTAGTTTTAAAGTCTCAAACAGTTCCTAATTGTTCACAAGGATTATTATTATTAAAGTTAAAATTTTTAAATCTTCATAACTATATTGATATGGCTATGATTACTACTATTGCTAGTACTACAAAAACTAGAACTAGAGATACTTGATTCAATATTATTTGTACAGTTTATACAATGTCTGTTTCAGACTATCTGAAATAGTTACTCCCCTTTCTTCACATAATTACCAACTATTTGTTTTTTATTGTATTTATGTAAGTAGCTTCTGAAATATCTTGAACATATTTTTTTCTAGATTCAAATCTCTGTCAACATATGAGCATGTTTTATTATTAATAATAATATCTACCCTATTGCAATATTAAGTTTTTTGTATGTATAAAGCATATTTAGGATTTGAAATATTGTGAATCGTTTTTAAAATATACCTTCTAACTGAAATATTTTAAAAGTTGAGAAAACACTTATTTTTTAAACTCTATTATACAATTTGGGGGTACAATCCCGCCACCTGGAATTTCAATATACAATAGCCGATTAGTTTGATTGAATGAGTATTATGTTTTAATAATTATGATTTTCTATAACTAAGTATAGAAACAGTAGCTAAGTAGGAACTTGCGAAAACGAAGACCACTTTATTCAAGTACTTCTTGCAAGAAATGTGCTTCCTGCAAATAAAATATAACACAAAATTGAAAACCACGCGACGACCCACGATCCGCCATGTCATGCTTGTAATTTGTTTCCACAGTTCATAATAATAATAATAATAATAATAGTTTATTCAATAAAATGTTTACATAGGTTATAGTAACAATTTCGTAAATATTATGAAGAAACTTCACGTAGCCCATAAGACCGTAAATGGTTGAAGATGTGTTTAGCTCAGTGATTCACAATAATAAAAAAAATTACCATCGTATTACAGATACAGTAGATTTGTACATTTATATAAAAACATAAATGGGTGAGAACGCTGTCCTTAAAAACTAATAATTAAAATCAAGATTAAGACTAAAATTTAACCACAATATTTGAGTACTACTTATATTTGTATAATTTAGACAATTAATTTTTTATATCTATTAATTTACGAACCGCTTCCTGCTCTAAACCTTTAACAAAAAATTTAAATTCATTTTTTATCATCTCTTCCGAATTCAATGTAGTTAAATATGTTTCATATATATTAGGTAGAAAGTTAAACACCCTACCGGCAAGGTAAGTAAGACATCGTTGCCCTCTGGTCTTCTTACTTGTTTCAATTAAAACACCACTGTTTTCTCGATGTCGTGTTTGATATTGATGGCTTGGCCAATTTATTATATCTTTATCATTGTAAATGTATAATATAATTGAATACATGTGTATTTTTCTGGGGTACATCACGTTGCTAACGTGGTGAAGAGTTTTAGAAGGGTAAGTGCGAGGTTTATTATACATAATTTCCGAAATTCTTTTTTGTAACACATAAATTTTGTTTAAATAGGTTTGGTGAACACCACCCCATCCAAGTATTCCATACCTTATACGCGATTCAACAAGAGCATAGTAGATAATTCTTAGGTAATGCACATCTAGAATGTTATTAAGGTACCTAAATTTGGAATGGAGATATCGTAAGTTATTTTCTATACTATCTATATGATTGTTCCATTTTAAATGAGAGTCCACTGTGATTCCAAGATATTTTATTTTGTTCGCTAGCTTTATCAGTGTCTGGGAATTAGTAATTTTTATTTCGGTGTACGATGGTAAGTAACTCTTATAGCTAGTAACGGGAACAAAAAAAGTTTTTTTGTAATTCACTGTTAAAAGTTTATAATTGAACCATTTTATTATATTTTGTGAATCCGCTTCTGCTTTCAACTTTAGATCCTCCCAACTCTCCCCATGATATATTATTGCGGTATCGTCTGCGAAGCTAATTACTTGTCCCTCACTATCCATTTCTAGTGAATCGTTAATATAAATATCGAACAGAATGGGACCCAACACCGTTCCTTGTAGAACACCATACTCAATGGTTCTAGGTTCACTAGTCACGTTATTAACTCGTGCCATTTGTTTTCTTCCAGACAAATAATCTTTAAATAGGTCGTGTGCCACTCCGCGTACGCCCACGTTCGCCAAAGTATCCAACAGCTGTGTGTGTGATACGGTATCGAAAGCCTCGGCAAGATCTAGGAATACACATATAGTAGGTTTTTCGAATCGACAAGTCTATAGATTTCGTTTGTAAGTTTTATAATAGCATCAATTGTTGAAAGATTCTTACGAAATCCAAATTGACAATTTGATAATACATCATTTCTATCAAGAAATCTTGTTAAACGAACTTTTAAGGCTTTCTCAAAGAGTTTGGCTATTGTTGATATTAATGATATTGGTTGGTAATTATTCATATTCTGTTTGTCACCTTTTTATGATCAGGTACAATTAATCCGACTTTAAAGTGATAGGGGCATTTTCCAGTTTTGAAAATTATGTTAAGTTTAGCTATTTTTGCTGCTATTTTTGTTTACTACATTAGGCTCAATACCATCAACACCAGGCGATTTTTTAATTTTAAGAGTATTAATAATATTAATAACTTCTTTTTCAGTGACTGGAGAGAGAAAGATGGAATTTTATTTTTTGCACCAATATTACTTGCTAATATTTCACCAACTTCTGTAAAATGCTGGATAAAAGAATTAGCAATTCTATTGGAATTAGAAGTGACGGTATTATCTTGATTAATTATTTTGTTTAAATGTTTTTCGTTTTGTTTAGAATTGTTAACAATATTCCAAAGAGTTTATGCGCTACTTTGACTATTTATTATTGCCGTTCTAAAGTAATATTTTTTTGCTTTTCTAATCAATTTATTGAGTGTATCACGGTATTCAACATAGCTATTTTATTTATTTATATCATTGGGGTGTTTTAAGCACTCACGGTAGAGTTTATTTTTATGATAAACAGATTTGACCAAACCCTCTGTTTTCCAAGTTTGTCTTTTAATTTATTTTTTCTTGAGTTTAAGTACCACCGTATTTTTATCAATGTGGGTCTGCAACACTTTTATTAATAAATCTGTTTTATGGTCGACATTCTGAATTTCGTAATAATAATCCCAGTTGTATTTATCGAGATCAGTATCCAGCCTATCATAATTTATAATACTTTTTGTATATCCGACATCTTTTTTAGTCCATTTCTTTGTAACTGGTATACTCAAAAAAGACTACTGTGTGTTTCGTTCTTCTGTTGTCTTCTCGTTTTGTAATTTTATGAATACATCAATCAAACAGCTCACCCCATTATGTTACTGTGATGTTTAATATGAGATATCACTGAGAGTTTTATGAACAAACATTGTATAGAAGTAATCGCAGGAAGTTACTAAACATTATTTTGAAATATGTAAAAGTAACTGCAAGATGTGATCATCTTAGAAACATGTTAATTTGTGATATTACAGTAATGTTCTGTACGTGACATTAGTGAGAAGTATACAAATTAACATCGTACTATAGGAAGCTGATTTAAAGAAGTTCACAAGATGTTTGTGTAACTGCGAATTCAAGCATTATTGCGTATATCAAAAATAAGTTTTAATTACATGACATTGTTGTTAATACAGTTGGTAATAAAATTAAGACGTCTAGGAGATATCTTATTATCGTTTCAAATAAACATCACGAAAAGTCTCTAAAAAGAACGTCACGAAAAAGACTTGTTACGTTTCTTGTTTAGTGGGTTTAATTTCCCATAAATTGTCAGACCATGGGCTATATAAGAAAATCGGCAAGGGCTCAATACCTTCCATCCTATAGCTGGTGGAGGGAATATCTTCTACATGTGGTGAAGGTAGCATTGGCTCAACACCTTCCTGGTAGAGGGAATAGCTATAACATAAAATAAATCCCAGATTATTATTTTTTCAAAGGGTACATTGTAAAATGTACAAAAATTATAGCATGCTACATTGAATAAAATAAAACACCATCAATTTTTGTTAATTTCCTCTCATTTGTAAAGGCAAATCAAACTGTCCTAATAACCTCCATTCGTCTTTCTCAAATCTAAAGAAACACCGTTTTTGAAAATGAAGGGGATATATCCATTGTTTCCTCGTCGACAAATTTAATGATTTATTACCACTGCGTTCCAGCCATATTAATTTTATATCTTTCTGGGTTGGAGGAACAAAACTGTATGAAGAAATATTTACTTTAGTAATGCAACAATTTTCAGTTCAGTTAATGTAAAAAACAACTATGATCTCTAAAGTTGTCCATTAAATTAGTAAAAATTCTGTATTTTATAAAAATAAAGAAAATGGTTGGTAATTGAGAAAGAAAAAATGCTCTAATTTTTTTAATAAAACTTACCGAGTACACCACTTATTACGCTCCTTCACAATACACTTTGACATTGTCTTTTCAATTATTAACAATAATAAAGCAATGAAGCAACAAATAAATATTATACTATAGCTATTAAAAAATACACCAAAATACCGAAACCACATAATAAACACTTGAACTAAGAAACGATAGCAGATAACCCGAAACGATCACAACATGATAAACGGAAATGACTGGATGAGCAATATGGCATCGCGCATACGCAGTTATAAAAATGAATAAAATTTGATTACTAACGACGTTACAGTTTTCGTTAATCTTTTGGAATTCCTTGAAAACTACCGATTTTAGTTACTCTACAAGCTCTATAGATGGCACGGTCTGCAGTATCCCTAGCCTGTATGGTACTCGTAGTGTACATGCCGCTATTGGAACTACCGCAAACGCCGCTTTCATAACACGCATCTTTTATTTAGTGTCTGTTCTTCCGGTATTTTGCAAGATAATGTAACCCATTCATTCGGGATGAATATAAATGCTTGTATTTTTAGTAGTAACTGTATTTAATATTACCAGTGATTCAATGACAAAGACGCCCGAATTTAGTGAAAAACGCATGCTGTTGCCAAATGCTTCAACTGTATAGTGAAACCTGAATTATTCAGCATCCTTTTTTATTCTCGGGTTTCCCGAGTGGACCTTCACGCTAGACTATCGATACGCATGTTTTAAGATGATTAGAACTACCTACTAAAAAGTAATACTGATATTTCAATACTACCACCACATAAAATATCGTCTGCAGATGGATACTCATCTAAAATGAAAAACTTTGATCGGATGTCCTTCAAAACCGTAGCACGGCCCAAAATAAGTTTATTTCTTCTATCAGACTAGCTTAGATTTAAATTGATAAAAATTTCTAAAAGCAGGTTTTAATTATTACCCTTAGAATCAAAACACCGTTTGCTCACCGTGCTGCTCTACAGTATGATTTTTTGTTGATAATAGTCTAATACCTTCTTTCTAGTGCATTTTGGAGACCAAATTTCAGTTTCTCCGACTGCGAACTCATCAATTTTCTTATCAATATCTTTAATAGTAAACTGACATGTTTCTGCTCTATTTTTTTCTCAATATTTACATAATTTTTCAAATATTTCCGCATTTCTTGTATTTTACGGTATTCCTTCAGAAGAGGAATGCTGAAGTACAAAGTTGCCGTAACAATATTGGTGTAGCGCGCCTCGGCAGCTACTAGGTCAATTTCTAAAATAAAGTCCAAACAGAACTTGTCTTTCCCACTAATCTTGTCCATTTTGACAATGTTCAATATCACCATAGCAGTCTTCATAGAACTACGGTTAGTACACTGTTGCCACCTAATGCAGACATGTATTGCAAGTTCGGGTATTTTAACTACATTGGATTCTCCAGGAGGTATGACATGCGATTAGCCCGAATATGCCAATTTGCCTGCCGTTCCACCAATTATCGGAACAGTTTCAGAAAGTGGCTAAGAAGCGAACTTCACTTTATTGCAGAAATCTATTTGTTATTTTTATGAATGCCTCCAATTCTCGCAATGAAAGACATCCATTTATAAAATGAAAATCAAATTATTTTGCTATAAAAAAATGTGAGATCTCTTTTACAAATACTAAATACTGGTATATTACAAAAATTCGATTGCTTGTACAATTTTATCGTAATATAAATTTCCTCGCATAAAGTCCATTATAATTCCATAACACTGTTTTTCTAATCTTGTTCGTATAATGCAATTTCTTACGAGAAACGTGTAGTCACTGAAGTATAACGCTGCTGCCAAGAAGGTTGCAATTTCCATCTCCCTTGGCCTTTCCACCCCTAACGACAGAAACACACATTCAAAGAACAGAATTAATGGTAGTAAACGAGTAATTTCTCATGAAATATGAACTCGGCAAATTGTATTGCTATTTATGGCGTTTTATACCCATTCACGCAAATGGGGATTTTATCAAATTGTTCGAAAATGCAAATGACCACGTATCTGCGGATTATAGTGTCATATTCTATGTCGATAAAATAGACGTTGAGGTTTCCAAAGGAATCACGCACATTTAATTTCGAAATAATTATTCAGATAGCTAATGAAAATGGTAATAGCCACTTCCATAACTGATGAATGTAATACAAATTATAGCGCTTTTAAATTGTAAGGACTATAAATCTGTAATTAGAACGATGGTAAAATTGGGAGACTATTATTTATTTAATAAAATCTCATTGAAACCGTTCGAATTTGCTTTGAAACAAAATTCAGTAATGGAGACTCTAGCAAATTAAATGGCCGATGAACATTCTATTGAAGTCAATATAAAATATTTTGTTAGGTACAAGGCGTAATTGGGATATGTATGTTAATCTATGGAGAATACTAACAACGCTCTAATATAAATAGAAACAACTGCTCCCCTGGTTTTATGCCTCGACAGATAAATAGTCAGGCATATGGTCTAGAGAATAGTTCCTTTTTCCTTATGGTAATTGTGGAATGGAAGAAGAAGAACCAAATAGGGTATTGGCATTCTCCATTTACTACAATAATTCACTTTAAAGATTACAAAATATGTCACAGTTGAAAGCGGGTTTTCAAAAAAGTAGTATGGAAGAGAAGACTCTATGTACTCGGGAAAATGAAATAGTTCCTTTTGGAGCCGACATAAAGTTGGTGAATAATTTTCAGTATCAATTGTTCAAGGATTTTATTAAGGGCTCGACACAATCGAAAGTACGTTAAATTTGGATTAAGATAATAGAAATGACTTCGCAGAATGTGATTGAGATTATGGCCAAAACATATAATTAGGAATGTCGCACGATATTTGATTATATCTTCTTTATCTACTTGACTTACAATTTTACGATATAGATAGATAAGGTACACCGGGGTAAGTGGAACCTAAAAAATCATTAGTTCGACTTAAAAGTTGTGTAAAAAAATTGTTCTGGGGTAGTAATGGATGAAGTTCCATTACTTGTTAGCCAGATGTATGCTGAATAAGTGTACAAATGTATAAAAATACTAATGCAAAAATTTTTAGAAAAATGTAAAAAAGTAAAATTAAGTGCGTTAGGTTCTACTTGCCAGTAATATGGGGCAAGTGTGAACTCGCGTCAAATATCCACTAAACTATACACAAATAATAACGGGGCGAGTGGAAATAAGAAATACATAGTTCTTTTGAACAAAATTTTATTGAAATATACTTATAAGTAGTTATTTAACGAATATTATACTGAACTAAGGATATCAAAAATGAAACGAGAGACTTTTGTGTTTTTGTTAGATGTTTCAAATTATTTGGATTTGGCAAAAAAAATTCTATTTGCCTAAAAGCAATACAAATATCTTCCACGTTGGGAAAATAGAACCTTCCATCCTTTTTAGCGCTCTTCCGTTGGCAACTAATTTCAACCTCTGGATCAAAGACTTTCAAAATCTTAGCCACCAAATAAATATGATCGGTCGTTCCTTCAATGGGAAACTTTATCAAAATAAAGTGTTCTGGTTTTGGTTCTCGGTGTATTTCTTCTTCAATAGTAGGGGATGGTGACTTTGCCCACTCACTATCATCGTCAGAGCTTAAATCTTTTGAAAATAAACTGTGGTGTTTGTTCATCATCACTTCTATCTTCATTTTCTTGCAACAAAACTTTTTTTATTTTTTCCTTTTGTTTGCCTTTCCCAGATAGTATTACATCTCGGTGTTCATCATCACTATAATCTTCATTTTCTTGCCACAAAACTATTTTTGTTTTTTTTTATTTCGTTTGTCTTTCCCAGATAATTTTGCGTCTAGTTATATTTTTTGTTCTTTAATTTTTTGCACATAGTCGTGAGATGTTATAATCTCAGCTCCAGGACATATCTTTTGTCGTTTCTGATTAGTGTTTGCTTAACATGTTCAAGAAGAATCTTTTCAAATGATATTTCGACTAAGCCAGATGTCCCTCCTTCTTGTTGTGCGCCATTTTTATTTTGTATTTCTTCTTCGTTTTTATTATCACATTCTTGAGCAATATTATCTAAACCGCAGGTATTTAAGGATTGTTCGTCAAGTGATGAGGTGGATGCAGAGGTATAACAATGATTAAATCTATTTAAAGCTTCGATTTCAAATTTATCTTCTGAAATAACCGAGTTGCAAAATGGATAAATTCCTGACTTGCGAAGCCCACTCTTGATAATATCGGAATTTAATTATTTCCATATTCCGGAAATTATCGCAGAAAACACAGACTAGGGTAATTTTATACCATAATTTTTTCTCTGCCACTCAAATGGCCTCGTCGTACTTTTCTTTTAAGGGTTTAAATACCGATAGGTTCATTGGTTGCAGAAGGTGGCTTGTATGTGGGGGTCATTTTAATATTACTACATTTTCCTGCAAAGCTTTTTCTATAAGACCTATTGAAGTGTGTGAAGAGTGCCTGTCATAAACGAGAACAACCGGTCTCTCTTTTTAAATGTGATTTAAGAAGGTTCGGTGAAAATAATTAGCGAATGTTTATGTTTCCATCCGCCATCCATGTTGCTGAATATGATATACCAGGATATTCATCTTCACTACTTGCTAACCACGTATCCCATACATTTTCCCCCTTAAATATAATAAGTGGGGGTAATTTTTCTTCAGCTGCATTAGCATCCATTAGAACAGAAAAATTTTCCAGGTCTGGCCCAGCGGTAACTCTATGAGCAGCTTTGCCTTTTTCTCCAACGACTTTTACCCGACTAGGATCGATACAAAAGCTGGTCTCATCCATGTTATAAAATTGTTCTGGTGGAACATTTAACGTTGCTTCTTCTAACAAACTAAAATAATCAGCAATGACAAAAGGATCCACGCTTTTTTTTCTAGCTACTTCAACAGTTTGTGGATTTTTCTGAGAAAGGCGGTGCCGTTTTTTAAAATTTATAATGTAGTCGTTCCCAGGAAGCGAAACCTTAAAACAAGTTTTTAACCCATTCCCTTTTACGTACTGTCCAATGGAAAAAATAATTTCTTTTTTGGAGAGTCCGAACCCCCATTTTTCCATGGTCTTAATACACTCCGCCATCTTAGTTTCAACATCAAAGGGTATAGCTGTAGGTCTTCCCATTGAAGTGCTCTTTACACCTCTCTGCCCTTTGACTCTTTTAAACAAGGTCGCTTTCGGTATACGATAATGTTTGGAAGCTCTATATAGAGTCATCACTCTGCTTCGACCAGCTTCCACTGCTTCTTCCAGTTGTTCTTTGGAATGCGGTGCAGGTGCTCTTTTTTTAGTATAATTTGGCACCATTTTACCTACAACAATAATTTAGATAAGGCATTTTGTCAAAAAAAGGCCCAATAAAAATTTAAGAATCATCAGCGGGGTAAGTGGAACATAGTCTCCACTTGCCCCTGTGTTATTGGTTTCCACTCTCCCCAACCACAACAAAAAAGTGGGGCAAGTGGAACTTATCAATTTTCTCAATTGAATGATGTCAAATTGATTACTACAAAATAAATAACATTAATACACATCGAATCAATACCTACTAGCAGAAAAAATAATGCAACTCCACTTTAAACGACATAAACAGTCAAAACAATATGCGCGCGAACAGCTCAACATCGAGGAAGTGATTAGCCTTGCAATAACACCACAGATCATATAACTACTATTAAAAAAAGAAGATAGCTCACTTGAAGTGGGCCTTAGTTACGACTAACAACACGAAGGCGTTGCCATAGCAGTGACATAACAGAACCTTTTGTTCTGTGAGTGACATAGATACTGCCATTGATCTCTGGCGGGAATATTTAAAATTCCAAATTGTGGGGTATATCTTTCAATTTTGTTTTACTAGTATAGTATTTTTCACGATCTAAGAAAGTGACTAGCCTCCAGTTATTATATGAGAGGCAATAGAATAGATTTTCTTGGATCGTGAAAAATACTATACAAATCAATTGACTATATTACATATTGAGAACATTACCACTAGTAATTATATGCACCGTTTTCACCGTATTTTTGTACTGGGAATTTACTTCAATATAAACTAGGAACAAAGTGATACATACTATTTTCAGAAAAATGTATTTGTACATTTTACATAATTTATAATGTATAACTTAATATTATAATCCAGAATATAACCATTACATTTAAATACGAATACACACAAAACAATTCTAATATTACTTCCAGATATTTATTATTTAAAAATAATTCATCTCTTTCTGTGGTCCACCCAGGAGACGTAAGTTTTAGACTTCAGGCCTCATTAAGGTTCCCCATCAAAGACAGGCCACCTTTCATGGTATCACAAACACTTACTTCAAACTTAGTTGAAACAGTTCTTTAAGTCGTCATGTGGCTTCGCAAACAAATTCCTTTGAAACAAATCAAAGAGGTTCTCTAATTTGCCAGTGATCTGACTTAGATTAGTTTCCAGATCACTATATCAAAACCGAGATCTTTGAAGGCTCTAAAGCAACAATAGTGACAACTTTTTTATGTATTTCCCTAACTAGCCACACAACAATGGGTAGACATACCTATGATACAATAAATACGGATTCAAAAGAGCTTACTCATTTCTAAATCAATTAACAAAAATCAACATGAATATTTATACATCCACTACACAGTTTGACAACATAAAAAATTGTTTCTATTCAATGATTAAAATGTACAATAAACTACCGAAGATAAAGCTAACAAAAGATTTTAATGGATACATGTCTACTAATCTGTAACTACTGTTAAAGCTTGCCAGTTTTATTCCATTTTGTTACTATCACGTTGTATTAGGATTCAGGATAAATTGAAGATTATTATTTTATTATATATCATCCGGTAAATAGAGTTTTTGTCACCTAAGTTAGTGAACATAGATATTGACGTACCTATAAATATATTTCGGAGTTAGTAAACTCCATAATATTTTTAAATACTCTTAATTAGTCAAATTTTGTGTGTGTATATATTCAGAAAATGTTTTGATGTGTTGAGCAGCTTGCATGAGATTTTTCCGTGCAATAGTACATCTACCCAGATAGCACGCAAGTTTGCTGCAAACTTGCTTGATTTTTGATATTGAGTTGCTCAATCAAAATTGTCATATTAAGCGTGAAACAAGTTTGCAACAAAATTGCCATGTCAAAGGTGAATATGAAAAATTGTTGCAAATTTGATGCAAATTTGAAAAAAAAACATTTTATTGTTTTTGTATTTAACCGTAATCAATTTTATCACTTATATGCGAATAAGCTCAAAAAACATAAAATGTATTAGGTAATAGAATAATGTTTGAATATTCATAAAATTTAGACATATCATCGTTGCGACCGAATACTATTTTATTTAAAGATCAGAGTTTCACTACGAAAAGAAGAAGATTAACATAACCTTACACAATGGACTGTTCGTTGTTCGTTGAGGGTCAGACGCCATTAAAGATGAAGATTTTAATGGTGAGTTTTGGTGGTTTTATCTAGAAAAGAGTGTTTTCGCGCGTTATTAGTGTTAGTGATTCTATATCGTTATAACAGTTGCCAGAGACCCTGAAATTCTATCACGATTCTATATAGTGATTTTCGTTGTATAGATGTAAGTATCTTATTTTTATATATAAAAATAATGTTTGTGTAAGAATATGCGTCTATTAATATGAATTGTGTTTATTTAACTTCAATTTCCAATTACTGATTAAATAAAGTAGGAGAATAAGTTATAGAGCACGTGGGTTTCTTTTAATTATAATAGATAATTATTAATTTTTTGATTTCTGGGTAAAAGTATTACAATCAGAATAAAATGTTACTAAGATGTAATATCTCATTTCAAAAACTATAAACGTATTTATCTCAAATATAGATGAGTGATATAACATATTCAGAGAGATGGGGAAACAGCAGTTTTCATGAATTTGACAATCTTCTGAAGTAGTTTATATAGTCATACAAGTTTTATTATTTTATTACAGGTTGTAATTGGAAAAACTTTAAGTTCAGCTGGCTACCCTATTCAATTAGTGACTGACCTAACAGAAGGCTTAAAGAGAGTGGAGTAGAAGGTTGACTCCATTTTATCCCAAACAGAGAATACTGCCAGAGCTCCAAATCAAAATGACAATTGGGAAAATATGCAACGAATTTTTGTTTTAAAATCAAATTCAAATAGGCAGATATTGAATAAAATTAAAACAAATTGTTGAATTTGAATTACCCTTATATATTTTTTTGTTTAATATTTTCGTAAAAACAAAATTGATACACATTTTCTTATTGTAAACTTGTTTATTTTTCGAAAAAAATGTCTTTCAATCAAACACAAATGGAATTGTTTGAATTAGTTTATCACAATTCAACTTTTGTTTCAGAGCTGAGAGACAACAACGAAAAAAGGATGTTGTGAATAATATAGGTTAATAAAAGTTCTTAAATTTGTTTGTCTACTTCATTTAAAACTACAAATGTGCCGTATATGCTAATAAAAGTCGTTGACATCTATGATAAAGGAGGAAATGAATACCAGCAAGTCCCTGTGGGATATATACTATTCTGACATTTGACACCCAGTTGTGACTTGTGACAAGTTTGAGTTTATAAACTTTAAGCAAGTTTCATATGGCTGACTTGGTGCAACTTTGATATGTGGTAACTAGCAAGTTTGCTTTATACTTGCAGCAAGTTTGTGAACTTGCTGTAGCAAACCTAATGCAAGTTTAGAAGTTTGATGTGTCAAATATGATGTAAGTTTGTAACAAGTTTAAATTGCTATTTGGGTAGGGATTGTCTTGTACAGTGTTACTTTCTCGTAACGTTTACATCTTCTCACAATGTCCTCATTTGTTTCAACTATAAATAAATAAAAACAATATAAGTGAACTAAGGTACAAAGCCCTAAGACGTATATCTTCATAATACCACAATATTAAGTTATCATTAAAATAATGTAATTTAGTTTGTTAATAATTTTTAATGTTCTTATCACTTTGATTTTTGTTCTTTTAAACCTGTAGGTGTGTTTCTTGTGTATACTATAAAATATTGCAATTTGATGAGTATTGTTATCATAAATAAATTTTTAAAATATATGCTAGTTTTATTAGGACAGAAAAAGAACAATCCTTCACTATTATTTTTTGAACTCAATGTTTAAATTATCTTATTTTGTAATGAAGTGAAAGAATACATGAAAGTACAAATTATACTAATATATTACCTAAACTTTCCATTAGAACTTTGACCGAAATCTGGTTGTTGACTGCCACCTTTCTAAAACAACAAAAATAAAATGAGGTGGCTATCAAAAATAGTATGTTTATTTTTATTCTTTATCAAAAACCATTCATCTTCACAAAACACACTAAATTATTAAAATAACCTCACTTATTTCAGGAATTCTAGTATATCCACTGGTATTTAGGAATTTTACATTATTTAATAATCAATCAACTACAGTATTTACCAGTTTGTCTCAAGTATAAAGTAGGTACTGTATCTCGTTTTAAATTTGTTCTGTTATTTTTGGCTTGGAATCTCCAATCCTCAGAAGAGTCGATATCACAAACTCTATAGTTTCTAATGACTTTACCTTTATCCTGGGTTAGTAAATATTCATGGTTAATGTTATTCATCGACATACGGAAAAGCTAACAAAAAAGAAATTGTTAATTATAAGGAAATTCCTATAGGCACTTATTCACACACACACACACAACTTATTCAAAACTATTTCTATTGTGAAGAATGTGACAAACAAATTTATAATGTGAAAGCTATGGGAATATATTTTTTATATACATAAGAATATTATGTTTTAATGCGAAACGTTGCGTTGACCAAAAAATTATAAATATGATATGCTTAAATAGTCCTACATTTTTATGTCTTTATAAATAAAAGATTATAAATTTGCAATTTAACTTACCTCAAGATCTTTAGGAAAAACATGCATTGGCTTTACAGTGTTCAATTAGGTACACAACACGTAAATACCATTATTAAAATGAAATAAGAATCAAATATAATATCAATATTAATTAAAAAAGATAAAAATGATGAAATCGAAAACATGAAATAACGAATATTCAATGCTTTGAAATTAAAACAATCAAACATGAAAGATGATTTATCTATTAAGTTGACGTCACAGAAAACGGACCGTCCGTATTTTGTGGTTGACCGTGATATCGAAAACAGCAGATTTTACCAACAATAAAATATAATTTATTACCAACTGGGGAACAGCAGCGCTTTAGTTGTTGTTAGTCAGAACTAAAAAATGAACAACCTTTGAATAACACATTCAGAATCTCCATGCAGACAGCAAATAAATGAAGTAGGTGTATTTTAGTGGGAGTGGGAAGCCATTAAATACTGTTTCCTACAGATGGCGCTCGTTATACCATTTAAAGTAATATTTTTAGCAGTGGGTTCCACTTACCCCATATTTCCACTTACCCCATATTTCCACTTACCCCGGAGTACCTTATTTACATTTTTAAAGTACCTGTAAAGTAAAAGGATTATGAAACAATTGAATAACATTACATAAACAAGCACATTTATGAATGTTCATAAGAATAGCACCACCTTTTTTACGTAATATGCATTTTGTTATATACACCCCTTTTGAATAATTATCAAAAAATTAAACAGTTTGTGATACAAATTGAACAATTTTAACCAAGAATTAACGAATTTAGACTAAAATATAATTAAATCAAAGATAAAGTAGTAAAAATAGTTTTAAACATTCAAGCAAGTTTTTAATCCTCTTTTAAATTGTTAAAGTTCGCGAATTTTTAATATCTGGCAACTTGCTATAATCACAGAATCCTTCGAATATTAATGTTTTTGTATTAACCGTTCCAGTTTGAGTATTACTATGTAAGTGATTTTCAATTCTAGAGTTGTACTGGTGTATTCTGTTATTGAAAGTAATGTATTCCTTTTTTAAATGGTTTCTCAATAATTCCACAATTTAATGAAAAAATTATAAAAATTCTGAAAAATTGACAATTGTTTCGATATTATTAAGTATCATCATCAGAATGACAGAAGCTACATTCTACGTCATGTATGACTGATATTAAGTAAGTATTTTTGGCTAGACCAAGAAGTGACCTACCTTGTGATTGACTTTATATATATGAATAGAAATAGGAGAATATATGATATTATAAATATTAAAGCTTAGATATTATTAGCCCTATGGGCATGTCCTGTATACCTTTTTCCCCATTTAAGATCGATATAATTGTGCAATGATGTAGAAAACCAGGAAATGTATATCTGCTGATCTTTACAACTATTATTTAAGAGGACAGTTTAAAGGTGGAGGACTCAATAGACTCAACTGTTCATTGATGACTTCATATTCTGGGTCTCTTAAGTGTCTTCTAATTTCTAATTATTCAAGGATATTTAGTTCTTGTTTCTTATGACAAATATGTGGTACTTCTAGTTCTGTGTTAGGAGTTAAGTAGATGTATGTCAAGTGAGTGTTTTGCGTAATGAAATGTCAGTGTTCGCTGTGTTTAATTTCAAAATGTGATGTTTTTTTGTAATGTTATATTTCTTTAGTATGTTTATGAAATATTAGTTGTAATGCCACTTTTTTCTCTTTTTTGTTGAGTAATTCATTTATTATATTTTATGTATGTTTATTAAATGGAATTAACTGTTTCTAGATAATTCCACAATATATTGAAAAAATGGTAGACTTTTTTAAAAATTCCTCAAAAGTTTGAATATTGCTATCACTCTGACGATGATAGTATGATTGTGGAAAATTGAAAAGTATCAATTTCATATTTGACAGGAAGTGTAGATACTGTACACCCCACTAAATTATGTAAAACAAACGTTTTTGGCTAAACATGAAGCTACATAGCTTTTTCAATTTTGATTTGTAATAACTATGTCGATATTTTGCGCCAGTGGACTCAAATGAAACTTCAATCCGTAATAACAAAAAATATATTGACAAAAATAGAATAGATCTTCTAACTTCAAAATAATATCAAAATGATTTAAAAATATTGTAAAACAAATAATGTATATGTATATTATATATACAAATAAAATTCCTGAGAATCGGCCATTAATTATTTATTATTATTTTGCTGATGTCATATAAAAGATACAATTAGTACTACTACGCACGTTTCGGCATAACGCCATTTTCAAGTAGCCATTAAAATTAGATACAAACCTGAAAGAAATATCCTCAGGTAGTCAACAAAACCAATTCAAAATAAACAAGACTCAAAATGATAACAGAAAAACAAATAAACTTACATGCAGAAAATCCAACGTTCAACCTAAGCTAGCAAAATTCTAACGACATTGATAGGGTGGAGATAAGAAATAAAGTTTGTAATATTCTAGCTAGCCTACAAAAAAAACTTGCACATACACGCAAGATTACAAAAAATATATATAATCAATACATAAAAGAAACAAAACAATTTATTAAAAGAAATTGTGAAATTCTTATTTTGAATGCAGATAAATGTGACAAGACTGTTATCATGTTGGAGACAGAATACAATAAAAAAATTACATCATTGCTAAATGACAATAGTACATATAAAAAAGAAGCATCAGATCCCATAAACAAAATTCAAGATAAGCTAAACATTTTTGTCAAAAAGTGGTTTAAAGCAAAAGAGATTTCGTTACATGAAAAATTAAAACTCATATGTAATAATGGAACTTCTCCTCACATTTACGGTTTACCAAAACACTATAAACCTGGAATACCACTTCGACCAATTATCAGCAATATTGGTGCTCCTACATATAATTTGTCAAAATTCTTATCTGGCATTATTTCTAATATCATTATAAGAAACCAGTATTATATAAGAGATTCCTGGCACTTTCATGATTTTATTAGCAAGCAAAATATTCCAAAGGATCATATTTTGATTTCTTTTGATGTCAATTCTTTGTATACAAATATACCAGTAAATTTTGCATTAGAATGTATAAAAAATAATTGGAACAACATTAAAGATCACACAAGTTTGTCATCAAAAAATTTCTCAGATGGAGTTCAATTTTGATTGAGCTCTACATATTTTAGATACAACAATGATTTCTTCTCTCAAATTTTCGGCACAGCTATGCTGCCGCCAGTAGTAAAAAGGCGGCAACTACCACAAGTACAGTTTTGAGAAAATGGCGAAAAACTTTTTTGTGGTACGCCACGAAAGAAATAAAAGAAATTAATAATATTTCGTTTCGTTATTGAAAAATATTGAAGTGTTTGTGTTTTTAAATATATTTTTTTGCTTTGTTTCCTTGGACATTAAAGTTATAACACATAAACCGTTTTAACTACGTAGATACAATTTGGAACCTAGAGCGATACGTAACATAAAAGCGGCAACACTAACATTGTATCACATGCATCCGTTTTAACTACGTTGATAAAGGACAAAATGTAGCGTAATACGCAATATAAAGGCGGCAAGTACAATAAATACGAATCATTGTTCGAATTTCTTAAATCAAATGAATAAAAGGGACGCAATAAGAAATTAAATTTATTCGACACAAAATTAATATAAAAACTATTATTCTTGAACAACATTTAAATCGGCAACGTCGCCAACGGGCATTTTATGCCAGAACTGTTTCCTGTTCTCTGGCATTAGTGGGCATAAATTCTTGATGATGGTATCTTTTTTATTTTGTGGCATACCACGAAAAGCACTTCGGAATTGTGGTTTTGTTATACCTGTTTTCATTGATTTTGCTGTTAAAAAATTCAATTCACATGCTTCACCATCATAATCCGTCCAGTATTTGAGAGTATTCTTACCCCTAGTTGCACAAACCTGAACTATGTTATTCAGATATGGCCGAGGGTTAATTTTCTTAAGTTTGGCCTGTGAAGTGCAATCCAGCCAATTTGTAAAATCTTTTGGCTGCATGGAAATAATCGACACCTTTTTGGAATTTGCCTCTTGTACCGCCTTTTCAAAATCACTGAAGTCATAAATATTTCCATAACGCTTCATCGCTTGTTCCACCTGGTGATGGAAACTATCGGCGCTCATAAATGTATGTCCTGGTTCGAAATACTTTATGTAAATTTCCGTTGCACTAATCTCCATACAATTATTTACAATATAGACCAGAAACGTGAAGAAACACCAGTTTTTGTTCTGTGCCGAACAATTGTCTAACCAGAGGGTTATCGTGGTAGCATCCCTGTTTTTGAGTAAAAATGCATGAAAACTGCTGATTATGTCTTCTTTTTTCCTTCCAGCAACTCCTTCGTGCCATAGAATTGCTATGGGATTTAATTGACGTTGATTAACTCCCACAGGAACAAAGCTTTCATTGAATAAGACGATTCTCGGGGTAAATAAGACAATTTGATATTGATCCATGCGGGGTAGCATTATGACTTTCTGCAGATCCGCAGAAAAGCACACGTCTGATATGTCTCTATTCAAAATATTGGCATCTTCACGATACTAGTCTCGGGATTTCTTAGCTCTATCCTTATGACAGCTGTACGAATTGCAAGTGGTACAATCTGCTTGCAGATTATCTTTTGTGTGTTCGTGTTGATCAAATGTTCCACAAACCTCACACTCTTCGTGGCCAAGTTTGGCAAAGGAAATATTAAGTTCATTCAGAACTTTTCTATATACATCATACGAACATTCAAAATTTGGATTATCCTTATTAAATTCCTTACACATATATGTCAAAGTCAAATGACTAGGTAGATACCGTCTATTCGGAGCATGTTCCCTACGGTAATGTGAGATTGAGGGGTGAAATGATTCAATATGGAGCCGTATCTTAGTTCTGTCCAGTTTTTTGGTAGAAGGCTTCTTACCTGAAAAGTAATACTGATTAAACAAATAGTTTTAAACCTCGAAATGATATACAAACCTCGCCTATCGCGTGTAAACGTAAGGTGGTTGACAGACATATTGAGAGTGTTCTGAACAACTTTGTCGTTGCTTGGCTTAAAACCAAGGGTAGTCAAAAAAATGATTTGCATACTTGAAAAATGGTACCACTTTCATTCTTCATGTGATAGGTAAAGGTACTTTTCCTAGCAGAAACATCGACTCTGTTAGTTTGCCTTTTTACGTTTAACCTTTGAGTATTATTCAATATAAATTGACGTTGTTCATCCCAGCTCATTTGCCAAAACTCATCATTTATCTGAATCCTCCTATTCTCAGCTATATGCGAGATACATCGTCTTCTACAGTTGACTGAACATGGAGGTTTAACGTAATATTCTTTTCGTTTTTCATCTTTTTTGGCTTTTTTTCTAGCAGCAAGTGGCGTCGAAAGAGTACGCCTTTTTCTGGGTTTACCCTTTTTGGTAACCAATAAAAGATTGTTCAAAGGTTCCATAATATGTTCTTCTTGATTAAATTGGCCTTCAAAAGCTGCTTGGTCGATTGGGTTCGGTATTATAATCTGATGTATAACGTCAATCTTGCTATTCTCATTAGAGACTGGTAAAAATGGTACATTCTCATGTGTGACAGATTTATTATCCTCCAATATTACAGTTGAACCTGATGGTATATCATTTTCACCATTAATGGAGACGTCTAAATTGTTATCATCCTTACTCTCTGGGACATACATGAATTCATTTATGCTGTTGATATCAATATTCCAACTTTTGTCTACAAATATTGTAAATAATAACCACCCCGAAACAAAAATAGTATTTTATAAACTTACCATTAAAATCAATTGGAGATGTGTAAATATCATTACGAACATCTAGCTGATTGGATGTTGAAGTTGTTCTTGCAAATGTAACTTCTCTAATTTCTGTACAATCGGTTATCCTGACAGATTCAACATCTTGAAATAATAAGTGTAATTTAGATAATCATTTCGTAATATGAAAAATGGTTTTTACCTAGGTCAACATTCCGTTATAAATCCTCTGCATCACATATTTCTATATTGATATTATCGATAATGTTGGAACTGTTGCAATTAATGTTCTGTAATTCCCGCAGCTCCTTTCGCGTACACTCAGGAAGATTTGAAGAGTGAAAACTACTACTACAACTGCTTTGGTAACAAGATTTGTCCGGGGAAGAGAACGTAGGATCATCATTTTCATTTGTATTTGCTGATTTACACTTTACAATGTTAGACATTAGGCTTTCATTTCTAGCTAAGGCCACTAGAAGATGACCTCTACTTGTCGACATGATAGTGAAGTATTATTTCAGCAAAATGTACTATTCATATAAGTGCACTATTTTTATTTATTAACAATTCCACTCAGCACTCATTCATTACCTGAACTGACCACTACTATATTATTCTCTAAATTAAAAAATATAAACACAATTTGTGACACCGACGAGGAAACAGTCAGTACTAATATATACCAATCGAAGAACTTGTAATAAAAAGGCGGTATTTGCTACATATCCTGTAGTTACCGCTTTCTCACTAAATATTTACTATTTGCCGCCTTTTTACTTCTTGAAATGATGACGCTGCGAACTTACGGCTAATTTTATTTGCCTTTTTCATCTATATTGACTGCTTTTACTGCTTTTAAACTACGCATATATGTTAAAAACAGTCGTACGAACTTACCGACGATTAAACCTGAAAATCACCAAAAATTGTAGTTGCCGCCTTTTTGCTACTGGCGGCAGTATGGGTTCTCTAATTTCTGCCACTATTGCTAGTCTCGTCATGGAAGAACTTGAAACCTCAGTCATTTCAGCACTTGATTTCACTCCACATTTTTACAAACGATATGTAGATGACTGTATTCTCTGTATTCCCAAAGATAAATTAGAATACTCTTTAAATGCTTTCAATACATTTCATCCTAGAATTCAGTTCCATTTGAGAAAGAAGTAAACGATTGCATAAATTTTCTCGATATTACAATATCCTACGATACTTCTGGAAAAACTAATACTAGTTGGTTTACGAAAGATATATGGTCCGGTCGATATTTAAATTTTAATTCTGATATTCCAATAACTTACAAACGTAGTGTTGTTACAGGCCTAGCAGATAGAGCTATAAAACTTTTCAGCCCTCAATATAGACCAAAAAATATTAATAAAGTCAAAGAAGTTCTCTATCAGAATAACTATCCAAAAGCCTTCATTGATCCTATCATTAAAAAACGAGTGCATAAGTTTTACAACCAACAACACATAACCAGCTCACAAACTAATAAATGTAGTAAATTCATACCCCTTCCATACATAAAAGGGGTATCCGAAAACATTAAGAAAATGTTACAATATCAATATTGTTCACAAACCTTACAATACAACTAAACAATTTTTTTCAAAATCAAAACCAAAAATTGATAATAAATATAGATCAAACGTAGTATATCAAGTTGAATGTAATGACTGTCACAAACAATATATAGGGCAAACTAAACAATACATACATAAGCGTTTGTACTCACACTCTTATGACATTGAAAAGAACAAAACTAATACTACCGTACTATCAAAACACGCCATGGAAAATAACCACAGCTTTAATTTTGGAAATTTTAAAATACTACAATCCGAATCTAATACTAAAAAACGAGAAATTTATGAGAAAAATAAAAAGAGTATTAATTCTAGAAATGATGTAACTAACTTATCCAATTGCTACTACAACCTAATTAATAGTAATAACTAAATAGAATAAATAATATAATCCTCTATATTTAAACTATTTTGGAGACATACAATTCTGTCACCTTGTATACGGCTTTGTTGTTTTTATTTAAACCTTAAATATATTTTAATTGATACCGGTTAAACAGTATACTGCTTTCTTTCAAGCGAAAGGAGTGTACGATTGTATTGGCTGAATGAATTAAAATTTGTTACCAAATGTATTTTTATTGCATTAGTTACTACAGCCTGAGATGTTGAACGTTGGGTTTTCTGCATGTAAGTTTTTTTTTTCTGTTATCTTTTTGAGTCTCATTAATGTGTATATTGTATTTGTTGACTACCTGAAGATATCTCTTTTAGGTTTTTAACTAACTTTGTACCTACTTGAAAATGGCGTTATGCCGAAACGTGCTTAGTAGTAGTAAAGTATTTTTTATGTTTTTTTATACGACATTACCAAATTAGTAATAAATAATTGATGGCCGATTCCCAGGAATTTTATTTGTAAATTCATTCATGACACAATAAGTATTTTCAAAGATATATGTATATATAAGGAAAAATACTATTGAGGTTAGCAGCAAAAGGAAAAGTTTACTCTTCTTGGATTTCCAAGCTTTCGTAAATATTTATTTACATCTTCAGGGAACTACAAAGACAGAAAAAACATAATTTACAAAACAGTCCGCTATATATGTATATATATATATATATATATATATATATATATATAACCAAAAACCAAAAGTTGGCAGTTAGTCACGGCTGACTAGTTAAAAAATAAAACTTCAAAGAGTGGTCTTTGTTAAAAAACCCTCAAAATCGTGGGGATAGCAGCCAAAAAAACTTTACAGGTTAGAGATAAAGTGAATCAAATAGTACATTACCTAAGCTTTCGAAGAGCATTGTCTTCATTCTCAAAGGCTATAATAAACCAGAAAGAAAAAATCGGTTAACTTAATAAAGAAAACAACTTCTGAAATCATTACGACTTACTTGTAGTGTTGATTTAAAATTAAACTCACATTTCACAAATTGCAGGAAAACCTTCATCCACTAAAGATTAAAATGTCGACTAAATATAATTTCTCTCCTACATAAAGTAATGAGAGCCAGGATTTTTTTCCTGTTTTTCAAAAACCAAAAGACGTACACAAGAAACGAACTGATATTGTTGAATATCTATTTCGACATGAAATCGACCGCTGTCGAAAGGTAGAGATACGGGGGGCAATTACAAGGTTGAAGTAAAAACATTTAATAAAAATCTAAATTTCTCAGCAATACTGTTATGTTTTTTTGGTTGCTTTGGTGAAAACTACAAAGAAAAACAATAATAGATTAATGTCCACACCTAGGATCACGTCAAGATTGAAAAATTACACCTTTAAATTTAACCAGATTATTGTCTGACAGCTGCCACCTGTTTTTTGTAAAATGTAAAAAATTGGGATGACGAAATAAGCAAACAGTCAGTGAACACTCAAACCTCTCACATTCGGTATTCCCCAACTGTCAACCCATTCCAGCATTACTATTATTAAATAAAAAAGCCAAACAAAACCCACCCGCAAATACTAACGATCTCCACTTTCGTCTGATGTTAATTTCCATGAAAATCAGTA
The DNA here is from genome assembly GCA_963921935.1 of Galeruca laticollis. Classification (NCBI taxonomy): domain Eukaryota; kingdom Metazoa; phylum Arthropoda; class Insecta; order Coleoptera; family Chrysomelidae; genus Galeruca; species Galeruca laticollis. The sequence continues at coordinate 79,201,422 of OY998180.1, forward strand.
TTGATAATTTAAAATACTCATAACAATAATAATGTCAGTTAGGAAAAGTGATGTAAGATCTGTAACTTTTAACACATGGAAAGGACCTAACCTCTCACGTTAAGGCCCGACTGTTTGGAAATCATTTGCATTCGCAACTGAGCTGTGATAGCCATAATGTATAAAAATTGTTTTGTTTTTAAATGAAATATTAAATAATGTTTGTATTGTCAACACTCGACTGACCTGTCACTTCAGCCAACCATTAACTCAAAACACTAATTTGGGAATCAATCTCCTCGCTACCGGAGTGGACATTATTAAAGTGCAACAAATATGTATAAATCTTACTAAGTGACTCAATGTCATTGAGGAACCAATGAATAGAAGGTCTGACATTGAGTCACTTAGTAAGATTTATACATATTTGTTGCACTTTAATAATGTCCACTCCGGTAGCGAGGAGATTGATTCCCAAATTAGTGTTTTGAGTTAATGGTTGGCTGAAGTGACAGGTCAGTCGAGTGTTGACAATACAAACATTATTTAATATTTCATTTAAAAACAAAACCATTTTTATACATTATAGCTATCACAGCTCAGTTGCGAATGCAAATGATTTCCAAACAGTCGGGCCTTAACGTGAGAGGTTAGGTCCTTTCCATGTGTTAAAAGTTACAGATCTTACATCACTTTTCCTAACTGACATTATTATTGTTATGAGTATTTTAAATTATCAATACTGATTTTCATGGAAATTAACATCAGACGAAAGTGGAGATCGTTAGTATTTGCGGGTGGGTTTTGTTTGGCTTTTTTATTTAATAATAGTAATGCTGGAATGGGTTGACAGTTGGGGAATACCGAATGTGAGAGGTTTGAGTGTTCACTGACTGTTTGCTTATTTCGTCATCCCAATTTTTTACATTTTACAAAAGACAGGTGGCAGCTGTCAGACAATAATCTGGTTAAATTTAAAGGTGTAATTTTTCAATCTTGACGTGATCCTAGGTGTGGACATTAATCTATTATTGTTTTTCTTTGAAGTTTTCACCAAAGCAACCAAAAAAACATAACAGTATTGCTGAGAAATTTAGATTTTTATTAAATGTTTTTACTTCAACCTTGTAATTGCCCCCCGTATCTCTACCTTTCGACAGCAGTCGATTTCATGTCGAAATAGATATTCAACAATATCAGTTCGTTTCTTGTGTACGTCTTTTGGTTTTTAAAAAACAGGAAAAAAATCCTGGCTCTCATTATTTTATGTAGGAGAGAAATTATATTTAGTCGACATTTTCATCTTTAGTGGATGAAGGTTTTCCTGCAATTTTTGAAATGTGAGTTTAATTTTAAATCAACACTACAAGTAAGTCGTAATGATTTCAGAAGTTGTTTTCTTTATTAAGTTAACCGATTTTTTCTTTCTGGTTTATTATAGCCTTTGAGAATGAAGACAATGCTCTTCGAAGGCTTAGGTAATGTACTATTTGATTCACTTTATCTCTAACCTGTAAAGTTTTTTTGGCTGCTATCCCCACGATTTTGAGGGTTTTTTAACAAAGACCACTCTTTGAAGTTTTATATATATATATATATATATATATATATATATATATATATATATATATATATATATATATATGTGTGTGTGTGTGTGTGTGTGTGTATTTTGTAAGCACGATAGAGGGCGTATTTTTGGCCTAATCGATTTTTGTAGCGAGTTTGGTTTCGATTCGATATATATATATATATATATATGTGTGTGTGTGTGTGTGTGTGTGTGTGTGTGTGTGTATTTTGTAAGCACGATAGAGGGCGTATTTTTTGACGAATCGAAACCAAACTCGCTACAAAAATCGATTAGGCCAAAATGTTGAACGAGCTCGTTAATGAGCGAAATCGGCACAGTAAAAACAAAATGGCGGCCTGTCACAGTTGAGAAAAAATTGTATTTCCTTTGTTTTTCATTTGACGCAAAAAAGTTACTGAGCTTTTTCGTAGACATTAACACGTTCCACAACTTTCGTATCTAACATTTTTCTCTAAATCATACATTAAAACATTTATTTAAAAAAATTCACAAATTTACCAGAATTTTTTTTAGTTTTGATGCCAAAATGTTACTTTGGTTTTTTGTATATCTCACAACATCCTATTACTTATGTATCTAATTTTTTATTTTGGGTTTTATGCAAAAATGTTACTGAAATAAGCCTGTCCAATTGGTCCTGTGCCATTAGGATTTTTTTTATTACAATCAGATAAGTGGCATTTGATGAATAATTTTGTTCCATATAATTTATTTTGTGTAGTTGGCTATGGTCTGAATTATTTGTTTCGATCTAGTGGGGTTCTGTCATAGCTGTTAGATTTTGCTAATGTCGCTAGAAATTGTGATTGTTGTAAAATTTAGAGTCGGTTAAGTTAAAACGCCTCGACACAACAATTTTACTGATCTTGAAATGAGAGACATGCCTTGTGTTTATGTGAAAGAAAAGTATTCCTGTGTTGCTGCTGCTCGCAGATATCAGAAAATGTATTCAAAAAGAGTTCAACCCAATCGGTAAACTTTTGGCAATATTTTTCGTCGATTAAAAGAAACTGGACAATTTAGGCGTAACAATTGTATGGGACGACCGAAAATAATAACTGTGGATCAGGAGGATGATATTTTAGTGCGAGTTGCTAATAATCTGGAAGTAAACATTCGGCGTTTAGCAGGAATCACTGGAGTAAGCCAATCTTAAGTTTTGCGAATTTTAAAAAAGGAAAATTTACGACCCTATCATTTTACACCGGTACAACATTTTTTGCCTAGACATTATCCTTTAAGAATGAATTATACTCAGTGGATGATAAATTGAAAAAATGATCGTAGTTTAATTAACAAAACTCTTTTTACTGACGAGGACACATTTATATGTAGAGGAGTTTTTAACTCGAGGAATTCACAATTGGGATATTGCAAATCCCCATGTATTCCGAGAATCACATTTTCAGCACGAATTTAAGATAAATGAATGGTGCGATATCTATGGAGATAGTTTGTTGGGTCCAGAGGAATTACCAGCAAATGTGAATGTTAGCACATATTTACAATTTTTACTAACAACTCTTTTCGATCATCTCGAGAAATTACCACTTTATCGTAAAAGATACATGTGATTCATGCAGGATGGAGCACCACCTCATTATCGGATAATAGTGAGGAATTATCTCGACGACCAATTTCCTCATCGTGGGATTGGCAGAGGTAGTGAAATTTCGTGGCCGCCTAGAGCACCCGATGGTAATCCACTAGATTTTTATTTTTGGGGCCATATCAAATGATTAGAATATTCACAAGAAGTAAACACTCGTCAGGAACTATGGTAGCAAAATGTAAATTCGAGTAATTTTATTGCCAATCAACCCAACATATTTCTTAAAGTAAGAAGATCATTTAGCCAAAGAATAAATAAGCTTATTGAGTTGAACAGTGGTCACATAAAACATTGGTTATAAAAGGTTTTTACTGTTTGATTCTGATATTTTCTTGTTATTGAAATTGTTCTTACTTTCACTTAGGTTACCTTATCTGAACCACAATTTGATTTTAATTCATCCTTTCATTAATTCGGTGTGTTGTTTATCGCTATTGCGAATTGAAGCTACATTTGCAACCATTGGTGTACCAAAAGTTTGCTTATCATGTACTATCAAACAGGAAGGATATTAAATTCAAAAAGGTCTCCTTATGAATGGAATAATGGTTGCTGATACGGTCCCAATTCTTATCAATTGCTTTCAAACTAGAGTCTAAATACACATTACTAAAAAGTGAAACAACATCTAGACTTGCAAGTGCGAAATTATCAGGAATTCTGAGGTTATTGAATTTCTCAGATACCTCAAATAAATTTCTAATAAAATATTCATTATCAACATCATATGCATCTGTTAATATTCCAGTCAGAAACTGTGCTAAATTTTCAGTGGATGCTCCTATTGAGGCGACAATTGGCCTTACTGCTATAACAGGTTTATGAACTTTGGGGAGCGCATAGAATTTTGGTGAAACGACATTATAACTGGTGAGTTTCTTTTTCATCGTTAAATCGATTTGTTTCGTGTCAAAAAGAGACTTGATTAGAAAATGTCCCTTCCTTTGTACTGAAGAGGTGGGATCTCTTGGTAATTCAACATATGACGAGTTATTAAGAATCGCTAGATTACCGTTATCAGACTGGGTAATAATTAAGTTGGGGTTGTCTTTTAGAAACTTTGGGTCCGGTGAACTATAGGGAGACACGAATTTTTGACTGATTTTGCGAAAAATCAATAGTACTCACCTATTTTGAAGATTATCCGTCGAAAAATTTGCGGGTTATACACAATTTACAGAGAAAAATCCAAAAAAAGATTTTTTTTCTTCACGTAAACCATCACTTTTGGATTGAATATTTTATACAAAAAACAGTTTAAATGTATCGCACTGTACAGGAAAGTGATCAACAATATATATTCTCACAAATTATAATAAAATTTCAGTTAGTTTGCTGATAGTATTATTTAAATTAACACTTTTATAAATATATATAATTGTAAGACAACAAATTTGTATGTGAATAATTTTAATGACAGAATTGACAGATACCTTTTTGTGAAACGTAATGCGTAACCAAAACCATAAATCTAAATATGAAGTCTCTAACATTTTCTTTTCATCATTCAGTGCGAATAAGAACATTTTAAATTTGTTAGGTCATTATAAGAAATAAAATTGTTTGAACCATTTAATTATAAATTAATATCACGTTTGGTTCTCTTTATTTTATACTTTATAATATACCAATATACCATGAAACCCAAACTTGAACATTTATATCAGTAGGGGGTGCGTTCACAAACCAACGTCTTGAGTGTAAGAGTTATACTTAGGTACAAAGTGACCGTTCATTAAACATTTAACATATATCTCACACTCTGTAATACAGCGTTCATAAACGCACCACGGGAATCGCCGAAAGTGTACTCTTAGTTACCCGCTCAAGATCGAGGAAATTATTACCCTGACATGCGTAATTCGTATTACACAAATGTTCTTGTTTATAGAGGTTAATGCGTCAGTAATTGTTATTCTGTGGGTTGAGGTTAGCTATAAGTTTCCATCAGCAGAATATTTTCAAATTCCATTGGTAATAATGTTAAAGGTTGAAACACTCCACAATCCCTGTTTTCCGCAACCAACGTAAAATAATTTCAATGTCAAAATCAAATTTGGACAGTGTCGACCTACAAATAGGTAGGGCGCGCGCTCTAATCGTTCAAGTTGGTTTCTCCCTAGGTTTCTACCCGGCGTTTGACTGACATGTTACCCTGTCAGAGTTCTCTCCTCACCTCGCCAATATATTATGAATGCAGTCTAGCGTATATATACAGATATGCAACCAACAAAACAGAATATGATACTTTGTAGCATGGTTGCCAGCTGTAATTGACTACTTGAGAATCATGGTATTTTTTAAATTATTATTAAGATACGAAATCAAATATCATTTAAGAAGGGGAAGGGAATATAATCATTGGATTCATCCTTCGCGCACATCAGGTTATTCAATAAGGGGAAGGGAATATAATCATTGGATTCATCCTTCGCGCACATCAGGTTATTCAATAAGGGGAAGGGAATATAATCATTGGATTCACCCTTCCCCTTCTTGAATATCCTAATAGGGAATGCATGCATTCGCCCTTCCCCTATTAGGTTATTCAAGAAGGGGAAGGGTGAATCCAATGATTATATTCCCATCCCCTTCTTGAATAACTTGATGTGCGCGTTACAAAGTATTGGATATTTTTCATGAAGGGGAAGGATGAATGCAATGATTATATTTCATTGTCCTTCTTCAAATACTCAATATAAATATATCATCATATATAAATGTGTTTATAATTTCATTTATTTTCTTGAGTTTAGGTTAAATTCATTCAACCAAGATATATTTTAATCAAATATTTGATTTCGCATCTTGATAATGATGTAAAAAATACCATGATTCTCAAGTAGTCGATTACAGCTGGCAACCATGCTACAAAGTATCGTATTTTGTTTTGTTGGTTGCATATCTGTATATATACGCTAGACTGCTAGAGTGCATTCATAATATATTGGCGGGGTGAGGAAAGAACTCTGACAGGGTAACATGTCAGTCAAACGCCGGGTAGAAACCTAGGCAGAAACCAACTTGAACGATTAGAGCGCGCCCTACCTATTTGTAGGTCGATACTGTCCAAATTTGATTTAGACATTGAAATTATTTTACGTTGGTTGCGTAAAACAGGAATTGTCGAGTGTTTTAACCTTTAACATTATTACCAATGGAATTTGAAAATATTCTGCTGATGGAAACTTATAGCTAACCTCAACGCATTAACCTCTATGAACATGAACATTTGTGTAATACAAATTACGCATGTCAGGGTAATAATTTCCTCGATCTCGAGTGGGTAACTAAGAGTACACTTTCGGCGATCCCCGTGGTGCGTTTATGAGCGCTGTGTTACAGAGTGTGAGATATATATTAAATGTTTTATGAACGGTCACTTTGTACCTAAGTATAACTCTTACACTCAAGACGTTGGTTTGTGAACGCACCCCTACTGATATAAATGTTCAAGTTTTGGTTTCATGGTATATTATAAAGTATAAAATGAAGAGAACCAAACGTGATATACATTTAAAATTAAATGTTTCAAACAATTTTTTTTTTATAATGAACTAACAAATTTAAAATGTTCTCATTCGCATTGAATGATGAAACGAAAAGGTTAGAGAATACATATTTAGATTTATGGTTTTGGTTATGCATTACGTTTCACGGAAAGGTATCTGTCAATTCTGTCATTAAAACTATTCACATAAAAATTTGTTGTCTTACAATTATATATATTTATAAAAGTGGTACTTTAAATAATAATATCAGCAAACTAACTGAAATTTTATTATAATTTGTGAGAATATGTATTGTTGATCACTTTCCTGTACAGTGCGATACATTTAAACTGTTTTTTTGTATAAAATATTCAATCCAAAAGTGATGGTTTACGTGACGAAAAAAAATCTTTTTTTGGATTTTTCTCTGTAAATTCTGTATAACCCGCAAATTTTTCGACGGATAATCTTCAAAATAGGTGAGTACTATTGATTTTTCGCAAAATCAGTCAAAAATTCGTGTCTCCCTATAGTTCACCGGACCCGAAACTTTTTCGATTTTAATAAAAGATCATAAAAGATACCGAATTTTATTGTGGTTTATGTATAAAAGATACCGAACTTTGTTGTGGTTTATGTATATAATTAGTAATAATGTTAGTAGCTCTAGCTATAGTGAGGTTTTTTTGTGAAGAATCAGTGATAGCGGATGTAAGAAAGTCAATATCTGCCAATATTTTCTTAATAGAAATATCCTCAATAATAATCGGTTCTATCCTGAATTTAGGGCCAAGAGCCAAAAATTGAGATTTGAAATATTTTTAATCTAACCGCTATTAGCTATTAACAAAGACTTTACTTAAATTACTTTTAAGTTATTAACTTTTGAGATGTTTTCAATTTTACCTCAATGAAAAACATTATTATATTTGACTTGTTGTCTACTTGCGAAATTGTGAAAAAGAAATTCATTGTTTTCTCTAATTTGTTTACCAAAAAGTGATTGTTGGAAATTTCAATATTAAAGAGTTTTGCCCCTAACTTGTAACTGCTCTCCTTATTTCTATGTGCTTCTTGTCTTATGAGGAGGTTGTCAATAGGTTTTGTGGCTTGAGATATGTGCTTAGGAATGATACCTATCCTCCTGCACTGTAGTAGGAAGCATCGTCTATTGTATTCCTTCGCGAGTTTTATTTTAGTTTTAGACCATAATTAATTTGAATGTTTCAACAATTTCCTCCCCACACGTAGCATGGATGGATTGATAGAACCCAATGTCGGTAACCGTAGAAAACGCTAGTCTTTTCTGACCAGTTAGGAATAAAACTCAGAAATATTGGGTAATGCAGCAACAGGGAAAAAAGAGAATTCTTTATTGGTTTTTATCCAAGCTTTCGAAAACGTTCGATTCCATAATCATGGATGCCAGGAATAAAGGAAAAGAAGGAATTATTCTCAACTCCATCAATAAAGAGATAATACTGTACTTACATCCAATGTGAGATTATTTTCCTTTATGTAGAACCTAATATTGAAGCACTCATTACATGGTGTCAGTCAGGGGAAAGCGATATTCAAAGTTAGCAATAATAATAACAACATTAAGGCTGTTATAAGTGAATATAATGATAAAAACAATAAAAACACAAAACCTGCACGAGATTAATATCGCAAATTCGTTAAAACAACCACAAATGAAATCGACGCTACGAGGTTAGAGGTAGAAGTATCTTCCCTCTAAGACGGAAATAGTAACAGGTGAATGACGTCCACTGATACCAACAGCTTACGGTAGTTGCCATCAAGCAAGCAATAGAACTGGAACGGGGGAGGGTTAAGGCTGCGTTAGATGTGGCTAGAAGAAGATTCCCTTCAAACGTCTACTCTTCAGGAATTTTTTCGTCTGTTTCGAAATTCATAAAGAGTAGACGTTGACATTGCTATCTAGTACTACTGAATTTCTTTTTCAGAATTTTGCAAGTAGACAGCAAGTCAAATAGAATAAAGTTTTTCATAGAGTTAAAATTAAAAACATCTCAAAGATTAATAACTTAACAGAAATTCAAGTAAAGTCTTTATTAAAAGCTAATAGCGGTTGGATAAAAAATATTTCAAATACGACCATACCTGTGGATGTATCTCAATTTCTGGCTCTTGGCCCTAAATTCACTATAGAACTGATTATTATGAAAGATATTTCTATTAAGAAGGAGAAAAATGAAAAAAATAGAATCGGTAGAAACGGTAGTACTCAAGACATATGCAACTGTAGCCACCCTAACACCTACAAAAAGTAATCAGCGAGAGAAACCTGCGGATGATGTCATAGAATCGTGTATCACCCCAAAGGTAGTACCAAAGCTTGAAATAGTTATTACCGTCGAAAACATTACTAATTCTAAATAAGCAAATATGAAATTTAGGAAAGAAATGGCTTCCTGTTTGACAGATGGTGGTTTCAAAAGCATTAGGCACTTAAAAAGTGGAGCTGTTGTCCTTGAAAGCCACAACAAGAAACAACGAGAAAAACTCAAATTAGCACTAAACAACAATGAAAATATAAAATTTAAGGAATCTTAAAGCACGAACCCATTGTTTATGATAACAGGAATCGAACATGGACTGACACAGGAATATTTTTTACAGCTAAATCAAGGATGAGTTGGAATACGTTGTAGCAGATAAAATAAAAGTAATTGCCAAAAACAATGCCGAAATAAATATTAAGAAAACTGGATTTTTCAGGCCCCCCAGAAATATCAAAACGGTTTCGTAAATAAGGGAAAGTTAACTATGATCTCATCAAAGTCTACTTTAACCTGGCAACATGTTTTAGATGCTCCGGATTTGGGATTATAGATAAGTACTGTTAAGAAGAAAAATGCTGCCATAAGCGTGGTGGGGAACATTTTGGCAAGGACAGCTGAGCTGATATAACAGTATGCCCAAATTCCACGAGGATGAAATATGATCATCTGCTCAACTAACATAGTGCGCGATATATACAATGTCCAGTGTACCAAAGGAGACTCAAGCAACATCAAAGCCTTATTAATTATTCCCCGTCTTTTTTAGTGAAAACATAAGGAATAAACGGTTTTAAAGATTAAAACTAACTTTTCCGCATATGTAACACGCCCTGAACTATATTCTATCATGAAACTGTTACCTGTATACACTTCGGGGGATGTATCGTGCTAACAAACCAAAATTTCTCCAAAAATAACCAAAAATGTAGTATATCTGGATTTATCGGACTCTCTGTACTCACTCTAGTCAACTGAAAATCAATAGGATCTGTGAGACACTTTGAACAATATTCAATCATAAAATTGATCGATCGTATACTCTCTGGAGGCTGTATCGTGCTAACAAACTGAAAATTCCCCAAAAATGACAAAAATTTGGTACTTCAAGTACCATGGCACCCGTTGTACTGGCTTTAGTGAGCTAAATATCAATAGAGTTCATCTTTGAGATGCTCTGAATAATATCCAATCATAAAATTGGTCACTTGTATATACTCCGGAGGCTGTATCGTGCTAACAAACTGAAACTTCTTCAAAAATGACAAAAATATCATACCTAAAGTACTGTAGCACTTGTTGTATTGACTCTGGTGAACAGAAAATCAATAGGGTTCATCTGTGAAATGTCCTGAATAACATTTAATCATAAAATTGGTGACTTGTTGAACTCCGGAGGCTGTATCGTGCTAACAAACTGAGATTTCTCAAAAAATGACAAAATGTCGTACTTCAAGTACCATAGCACCCGTTGTACTGGATCTGGTGAGGAGATAAGGTTCATATGTGACATGTTCTTAACAATATTCAGTCATAAAATTGGTGACTTATTGCGCTCCGGAGGCTGTATCGTGCTAACAAGACATGTAAGAAAAAGTGGCCGACGACAACGACGACGACGACATACACACAGGATTTTTTTTCTAAAAACCGTTTTCTCTTGTTGTTGTTGATGGAAAACGTAAAAGTAACTCAAAAAAAATTTCAAAATTCAAACTTTTTTGCGGTAAACCAATACTTTTCTCGCATATTAGATAGGTTGGGCGGAAAAATAAAAAGAAGCATGTTGGTCAATGACTGGTTTATGAAAAATAGACTTATCTGAAGATGAAACTAACGTAATGATCCTTAGAACCAAACAATCGACAATTGAGAAAACTGAAAATGTAAAAATAAATAATAGAGAAATATTATTCTCAGAAAGTACTAAGTTTTTAGGAATCCAAATGAACGAACATTTAGATTGGTCATGTCATGTAGATACATTAGTACAAAAATTAAACTCTATATGTTGTGGAATCAGGGTCGTTGGTCGATACATTGGGGAGAAAACACTCAGAATGCTATACTGCGCAAATTTTGAGTCATTATTACGGCATGGAATTAATTTTTGTGGTAGAGATAGCGCGACAGGACATATTTGTAGCTCAAACGCGGATGATTAGGATATTACCAAAAAAGAGGCCAGTTGTAGAGGCGTATTTGAATCCCAAGAAATAATAACGGTTTGTGCAATCTATGTATTCGAAAGTCTAATGTTCTTTTTTAAATATAGAGACATTTTTAGAACTAAAATAAATCATGAATATAGAACGAGAACAAATAGCATTTCGTATCAGATACACAGATTGGCACTCACTGAAAATTGCCCACACTACATGTGTTTGAGACTGTTCAACGCTTTGCCACGTAAAATAAGTTCACAAGAGCAATTTAAACTAGAGGTTAAGAAATTGTTAATTAGCTTCATTAGAACCATACATATATTGAAACAAAAACCTCTTACTCTCAGGGTAAAAATTATTAAAACAATTGAAAGTATTAAAAGAGAGTAGGTTCTTTCCAAACTGACAAAGAGATTGGAGATAACGGAGCCAGTTCTCAGGGCTCTGTTATCTGAAAGAAGTTAATTAAAGAAAAAAAATGTGAAAAAGAAAGAGAAAGAGAGAGAGAGAAAAACTAAAAAAACAGTAAAGTTACATCAATAGTAAGGGCGCCACTAACTTTGTTCCTAAACAAAATTAGAAAAAATCAACCTCCTTAATCAGTCAACTCTTACCTGCTGTGCTCTGCTAGTTTTATGACAATACTTATGAAAAAAAATGTGCTGAAGGCTATTTCTCAGATCTTCCTGTATAATAAATAAAACAACAGACTAATAATATGTTTGAATATAATGAATGAAAAAATATTTAAACGTGTTACATAGTTTGACAATAATAGGTTAGTAAAAGTGTGTATGTGTGAAGAAAAAGAAAGTATAAATTAAAACTAAAACGAGCTGTACAAATATGAATGGTGAAGCCATACAATATAATTTTACTTATCTTGAAGTAGAAAGTCGAAGTCGATTCTCCATAAAATCTTCTTAGGTTGAATAATTCTCAGTATAATACACAGTTGAGTATCTAGATCATGAATTGGCTCTTATGGAAACACCATTTCTTGTGAGTCAATACAAATTGCCGACAAATCTTCATCTAAGTTCTTCAGTCGGGTGATTTTAGTTAAATTTACCGATATAATTAAATTATTCCTGGCGGTATCGCTACAAGAACACCAAGTGTGTTACAGATAGACCTTTTTTTTTAATTAACACGATATTTAGATATCTGTCCAGCGACATATATAAAACTGTACTTATCATTTTTTTACAGAAATACAATCTAGTTTAATGATTTGTCCTGGACAAAAATCTTTATCAATTTAAGAAAATCTTACACAGAAAAAAATAAAACATACCAGTAATCCCTGTGAATTTGTTCTTAGAACAAGTTTTTTAATAAATATACGGAATATTTAAAACTTTTATCAGGATTTCTGCGACTACCATTCTCTATTACAAACTCTCGTATAGTGCCGCATTCCGAATTTCTATTCAGGATTTTTTCTGTGAGATATCTATACAGTTAATTCCACCAACATTTAAATAGTTGTTTAAAACATTGGCAAGGAAGGACGTGTGGTCTATTCCACCAATAAATTCAACATTCATCGCTGAATTATTTATTTTCGTTTCATACCCCTAACAGCCAAGAAAAAAATTTTTTCAAAAAAAAATTTCTTGTTATATAATTAAACTATTGAGACCAAAAAAAACGAGGGAAGAAAATTTAAAATAGAAACTTTAAAATATGAGAATCACGTATGAGTAAAAAGGAAAATCCTTACTATTTTTAAAAAAAACATTGATGAAGTCAATACTAATATATATATATATATACATACATATTTTGTACATATTTATACACCCCCAATAAAGTTCATCCCCATATTGAGACTAACATAAACTTTAAGCTTCTGTGTTATTAAGTATTTATTCAAAGGAACAGTCTACCCAATTAGTAACTGCTCTTACTTATCAACATAGAACCCTAAATCGAATACGAAAAAATTTACATTAGGAAAAACAAAAACCCAGATATGCATTTTCAGGGACTTAAGTACTGATACAAAGGAACAGTCTACCCGTTTAGTAACTGAACTTACTCAAACCCTTAAAATACAGCATAACAAAAGAAAATTTTAGACAAAAAGAAATGAAAGATAAAAAAACACACCCTCATACATGTTCTGCACTGTCTGCATCCGACATCCACCGTCAGGTCAGATGCTGAGAATCCCCATGGCTCAATCTAGAAACAGAAGGTGTGCCAAGTTGTAAGTGATCACACAAGACCGAAATTGCGCAAACTTAGCAGCAAAGAGAGCCTCGTATTCCGATTCAACTGCTTCCACATTGCCCCATAACAACTTCTAACACCCCACACCGCAATATAGCTCGAACGAAGACACTACACAACGTCCAGTTCAGAGTACTGCACACTCAATAATATTCTAGCATATCATTAACGCTAAAATAATAACCTGAAGGGTTATTAAATGATACCAAAAAGACAAAGTCGGGAAGAAACATAAAAAGATATAGAAAAAGATTAAAAGTTGGAAATTTATTAAGATGGTCCCGCATTAACCACCCATTATATGAAAGACAAGTTAGATATTTGTCACGAACCTTATTCACTGAGTGCATATTTGTTCTGAAGGTAAGGAATATAGGAAAAGACATTTGCCCAGGAGTGATATTTCAGGGTTGCCCCTCGTTATCCGTAGACCGAACTGCAAGCAACACTGGTGAGAATAAACTCACAAGAATACTACCCCAGATAAATTCTTTAAATCAAAAATAAAAGTTAAAATAAAATGATAATAGGAAGAGAAAAGATTAACATAATATGGCTCAGATAAATAGGTCGATAAAACTCATAACTAATTGCCGTATCCTATAACTAATGAAAGGAAATAAAAAAAATAAAAAACTAAATATTCTCATTGAGAATATAAACGTCACAATCAGGTAAAGGAATATCAAAAACACCTCGCAATATTCACAAGAGGGAAGAAGTAAATTTTAAAGAAAATACAAATACTGTCACAAGGGAATGGACGATGATTCCTGCACTAACATATTTAACAACAACATGTCATTATCTAATGGTGAGGTAACCAACTTCAAACTTATTCGTATCTATTTTTCGATATTGTGAATCATTAAAGTAAAGATATTGTGTTTTTAATGCCTAGATTAATATTATAATCTAGTGTATATGAGTCATAGTCAGGTAAAGAAATATCAAAAAGATATTTTGATGTTTCTATGTAGATAATAATAAGAATTCATAAGAATCCTAAATAGCAAACAGAGAGAAAGTAATTTAGAGGAAATACAAATACTGTCACAAAGGAATGGACGATTATGCCAGCACTAACATATTTAACAACCATATGTCATATTCTAAAGGTGAGGCAATAAACTCCAAACTTATTTGTTCTATCCTCTCAAATTCCCTTACTATAAGATAAAGAAAATATGTTTTCTTGACAGATAGAAATTTTAATTTCTACGGTAGGATATATCAAGATAATTATAGATATTTTTGAATAGTGAAAATAACTATTTGTTAGACAGAGATAAGCGTTTAAGAACACTGAAAATTAAATTCCTTACAATGAACTGGATTCATTTGGAATCTGACTAGAAAAGATAAAAATTTTAAGATAAAATTAAACCAACTATTAAGTAACATAGATAGATCATTTCTGTGTTGCTGTGCCAAAAGAGGTATGAGTCAAATTTGCTATAACTATTATAGCAAGCTAGGATACTATACAATAGATGTCTGGTGGGACAATATTTAAATGTACAGAAGACGCACGATTTATGTCTGCTGCGACACAAGATAAGATAAGGTAAAGATAAATTTTCGACACGAGATAAAATAAGGTAAAGATAAAGATAAATCTCTGTGTGTCATTCTCTCTAACACACAAAAAGCCTAGGTAAGATAATTTGACACAATTCAACTGAAAACGGTAAGATAAGATAATATTTTTTAGTATGTGTAACTACACATTTCGACTGAAATAATAAGTCTACAAATAAGAAATATAATATGGAACATTCAAATTTTAGTGATACTAATTACCGTTCCAACATCACATAACTCTAATTCTGTAAACAAGAATAATATTAAACTCTTAATACTTTCTAATTTAAGAAATATAATCTACAAGATAAACCTAGGTTACCAACAAATTAATTTAGCCAAGAGATTATTTTTAACTCTCAGCACAACACAGAAAAATCTACGGTAAAATTACTTTCCTTTTTTTTTGAAGATAAGGTAAAAATGTGTTCATCTAACAAATGTTCATTCACTATCCGAAGATACTGAGTCAGGATTATTTTCATCATCGGTAAAGTCACTTGATTCATCAGTAGATAAGTTATATTCTTTTAGATCTTTAATATGCCATCGTCCTATATTTTTGCCATTACTATCTTTAAGTTCATAAATCAAGGGAGATATAACACGGTTAACAGTACAATGTATATATTTAGGCATAAATTTTGCAGAAATGAATTGAGATTTCTGATAATTCTTTTTCCAAACATGATCACCTACATGAAATTTAATATCGCGTTTACGAAGATTATAACGGTTACTCGATTTTATGTAAGCCTTGTGTAATTTTTTTCTAACATCTTCGAAAATTTTTGGCATTTCTTGAGTATCCTGTAAACGGTGTATTTTATCAGCAATTGCAGGCTGATTATTTGCGTTTTCTGCAATATTCCCAAAGAATGACCATGATACATGTACGTTTCTAGCAAACACAAGAAAAGATGGTGGAAATTCTGTGACTCCATGTTTAGACAAACGAATTGCCTGAGCTATTTTCTGTAATTCTACATCCCAAGTTCTATGATCAGAAAAACAATATGAACGTATTGCAGTAACAATAGATTTATTCACACGCTCAGTATGATTGGCTTGAGGAGTGTAATTTGCAGTGTATCAAATACTTTGGACATTGTACTTAGACATCAAATTTTTAAACAACTGACTAGTGAACTGTTTACCATTGTCTACAGCTACTATTTTAGGAACTCCAAAAATTAGAAAAACATTATTTTCAATGAATTTCACAATCGCAGAAGAGGTAGCTTGTTTTAAAGGTTGAATTAAAACAAATTTAGAGAAGAAATCAACAATGACCAATGCACACGTATTTCCCTGGCGAGATCTAGGATATGGACCTATTAAATCACAGGAAATTAACTGGAAAGGAAACTCTATATTACGATATTTACCCATGAGACCAGCTTGTGGCAAATTTGTGGGCTTACAGGCAGCACAAACTTTACAGCGCCTCACATATTTTTGTACACTTTGTCTCATTTTGGGCCAATAATATAACTCTGAAATTCTTTCTAATGTTTTAAAAACACCGAAATGAGCTGCAGTAGGATCATCATGAAATTTAGATAACAATTCAAGTCTGTTTTCCGTTGGAACTACAATTTTCCAGTCAGTTAAATTGCAAATACTGGCATACTTGTTAAAGACATGCTTATATAGGATATTATTTTCCACCTTGAAATTAGGATAACCATCCGGATAGGATTGAACCTTATTAATCATAATTTTATACCAATTATCAGGTTTTAGTAAAGTTAAATCTAATACATTTATTTCCGGCACCCTGGATAGAAAATCTGCAGGTACGGTACCCGTTGCTCTACAATGGACTATCGAAAAATTGTATTGTGAGAGTTGTAGAATCCACCTAGCTAATCGTGGTGATGGTTTCTTCATGTTATTTAACCAAATAAGAGAAGAGTGATCGGTGATGACAGTAAAATGTCGTCCTAGAAGATAATAACGAAAATGATCAATAGATAATAGGACTGCAAGGGCCTCTTTTTCAGTAGTTGTGTATTTCTTTTGACATTTATACAATTTTTTACTATAATAAGCTACTGGATGTTCAAACCCATCTTCTAACTGAAAAAGCACACTTCCAATACCTACATCACTTGCATCACACATTAGATAAAATGATTTGTCAAAATCAGGACTACAAAGTACAGGAACGGTAGTTAAGACAGTTTTTATATCATCGAAAGCTTTTTGAGCTTCTGGTGTCCAACTTATTGGTTGATTTTTTTTTCTATTAGATAAAAGATCAGAAATGGGAGCAGATAAAGTAGAAAAATTATTTAAAAAACGACGATAATATGAAACAACACCTAAAAATCTACGCACCTCTGTAGTTGTCCTCGGTACAGGATAGTAAGTAATAGCTTTAGTTTTTTCACCGTCAATACTTAACCCGTTTTCATGCAAGGTATAACGTAAATAGCGAAGAGAAGGACGACAAAAATGACATTTATCAATATTTACCGTTAAATTAGCCTCTTTTAATTTCTCATAAACTTTAGACAAAATTTCAACATGTTTATCAAACTGTGATGTACAAACAATTATATCATCATGATAATAAAAACAATATGGTTCTAAAGATGGACCTATTACCATATCCATTAATCGTGACATGGTAGCTGGACTTGAAATTAAACCAAATGGTGTACTAATTTTTCGATAACAACATCAAGTTTAATTTTTTCATCATTTGTTAAAGTTGTGACGTCCTTAACAGTATTGATGACATTTAAAGATAAGGCATTTAAATTCATAGTAAATTTAGAAAAATCTATTTTAATATTGAATGTCTTCAAAAAATCCATTCCTAAGATAACTGTTTGAGTAACTGAAGGTAAAAGATATAATTTTAAAATCCGGGATAACTTATCCACTGTGACATAAGTTTCTACAAAACCACCAACATCATGGTATGTACCATCAGCAGTCGAAACTTGAAACTGTTCGGTAATAGAAATAGGTATAGATAAATTCTTAAGAAACTCAAGACCTAGAGAACCCAAAACACTCAGATTACTTCCTGTATCAATCAAACAAGAAAATGTCTTCCCAAAAATAATAATATCCACATAAGGCCTGTTATCATTATCTTTCGATATAACAAGTCTAAAAAGTAATTACTAGATAATTGAGTATTTATAGAATTCTGAAATTTATTTACTACCTTGCTTGGCTTGTGAAACGATCTTACTATATTTAACCAAGCTAACCAATCATTTTTATTGAAATAAGAGAAGTTATTTTTAGTAGAATTTTTAGATAGATTAGATAAGGAATAAATTCCACTTATTGGTTGCTGGTTGAAGGTGTTATTTCGGAAACTGTTCTTGACTTCGTTTGTTTTTTTGAATTTTTTTGCTTTGGATGTATGGATCCTGAAGGATTTTGAGGAGCGGTAGGTGTCACCAAAGCATTGACCTGACCGCTTGGTTCGTTTTTTGAACAATTTGGACATTTAGATATTATAAATCCAGGATTTCCACATCCATAACAGAATACTTTTAAAGCGTATTTACATTGCGGATAAAAATGATTCTGTTCACCACAATTCCAGCAAACTTTATGTGAATTTAGTGTAGATACTGTAGATAGATGTCTAGAATTATTATGATTCCTAGACCGATAAGATGAGGTAAAAGTATTATTTAACTGTGGTTCTAGATATATTTTAGGTTTGCTCGAACTAATACTTGAATTCTGAGAATTCTGTGAGTAGGTAAAAGATTCTTCCAACTTTTTACATTTATCGGTTAACTTTTCGATACTGTTAATATCTAATAAAGCTAGCGGTTGTACATAATTAGAAAGCAAATTTCTCTTAATGATTCTAATTTTTGATGATTCATCCTGTTTTATTTCCAAGCGATTAAACAGACTACACATAGAATTTATGTATAACGTAACTTTTTCATTAGTATCTTGTTTTCTATTTTTAATTTCATCCAATAAATCTTCCTGATAATTATATGGGAGAAAATCTGACTTTAATTTAGAAACTAACTCTGACCAATTTAGAAATTGACTTCTATTAATTGAATACCAATAAAATGCCTGATCAGTGAAGAGATCTGCAGCGCTAGAAAATAATTCGTTATCTGTTACACCTCGAGAAATCTTTAAACACTCTACACGTTCTAAAAATCCTGCCAAAGATTCATTTTCTGCAATTCCTGAGAAATGTATTCCCCATTTATAGATAGGTACTGGCTTAGAGAAAGTAAAGCTTTGGTTCTGACCTACAGGAGTTGATTGAGCCTGAATAGTGCCCGGTAATCTACCATCAAGTTCACCCTCTAACAACAAAATCTGAGTAGCAAACTGTTTTTTCTTTAATTCTTCCTCATCATTGTTACATGACAAACGAGACACCCGATTATTTGCATGAGCTAATCTACATGTTAATCTGAGATATTCATTGTCCCTATCTGATCCTACAAATTCTGAAATTTTTCTGCTCAAATCAGATAAAGTTAACTCGATACCGTTTACTTCACTATCAAAATTCAATTGACTATTCTCATATAAAATAGAACTGCGACCGGACGCTTCTTGAGCTAAAATACCCCTCAACAATTTTCTACGTTCCGCCACTGTCGGTAATACTTCAACATTTCTATATGCCAATTCGTGTTCCAGCTCATGAGATAATAAATATTCGACCTTCAATTTATAAGGCAAAGACATTTTTGTACTTAATTTCAATAAAGTTCTCTTGGTAATTAAAGTTAAGTTAAAATTTCATACTCTAATGATAGAAAAAAAATTTTGAAACAAATTCTCAACAAAATTAATTTACAATTTGAAGGTCACTGAAAGGTAACAAATGAATTGATATAAAAACTGAGTAATATATGAATCGTTAAGCTTCACACCAGTTATAAATATAATATAACATATATCATAAAATATTTCAAACAACGAAAAAGATGTATATATTTATTACACAGGACCTGTTTTATACAAGCAGAAAGCATAAAATATAATTAAAAGTTAAACAGTGAACATAATATCAAAGATATTTCCCCCCTAATAGCAGGAAAAAAAATTTTCAATTATAAAAATTTTCTACCAAAAAGAAATAGCAGATAACAACATGTAAAAGTTAATAACCGTTGGAGCGCCAATGAAACAAAAACCTCTTACTCTCAGGGTAAAAATTATTAAAACAATTGAAAGTATTAAAAGAGAGTAGGTTCTTTCCAAACTGACAAAGAGATTGGAGATAACGGAGCCAGTTCTCAGGGCTCTGTTATCTGAAAGAAGTTAATTAAAGAAAAAAATGTGAAAAAGAAAGAGAAAGAGAGAGAGAGAGAAAAACTATAAAAAACAGTAAAGTTACATCAATAGTAAGGGCGCCACTAACTTTGTTCCTAAACAAAATTAGAAAAAATCAACCTCCTTAATCAGTCAACTCTTACCTGCTGTGCTCTGCTAGTTTTTTGACAATACTTATGAAAAAAAAATGTGCTGAAGGTTATTTCTCAGGTCTTCCTGTATAATAAATGAAACAACAGACTAGTAATATGTATGAATATAATGAATGAAAAAATATTTAAACGTGTTACATAGTTTGACAATAATAGGTTAGTAAAAGTGTGTATGTGTGAAGAAAAAGAAAGTATAAATTAAAACTAAAACGAGCTGTACAAATATGAATGGTGAAGCCATACAATATAATTTTACTTATCTTGAAGTAGAAAGTCGAAGTCGATTCTCCATAAAATCTTCTTAGGTTAAATAATTCTCAGTATAATACACAGTTGAGTATCTAGATCATGAATTGGCTCTTATGGAAACACCATTTCTTGTGAGTCAATACAAATTGCCGACAAATCTTCATCTAAGTTCTTCAGTCGGGTGATTTTAGTTAAATTTACCGATATAATTAAATTATTCCTGGCGGTATCGCTACAAGAACACCAAGTGTGTTATAGATAGACCTTTTTTTTTAATTAACACGATATTTAGATATCTGTCCAGCGACATATATAAAACTGTACTTATCATTTTTTTACAGAAATACAATCTAGTTCAATGATTTGTCCTGGACAAAAACCTTTATCAATTTAAGAAAATCTTACACAGAAAAAAAATAAAACATACCAGTAATCCCTGCGAATTTGTTCTTAGAACAAGTTTTTTTAATAAATATACGGAATATTTAAAACTTTTATCAGGATTTCTGCGACTACCATTCTCTATTACAAACTCTCGTATAGTGCCGCATTCCGAATTTCTATTCAGGATTTTTTTCTGTGAGATATCTATACAGTTAATTCCACCAACATTTAAATAGTTGTTTAAAACATTGGCAAGGAAGGACGTGTGGTCTATTCCACCAATAAATTTAACATTCATCGCTGAATTATTTATTTAAAACCCTATTAGAAATGTTAACTGCTAAGTGAACGTTTCAATATGTATATATATATATATATATATATATATATATATATATATAAAGTAATTTTCTTGGTTATGCCGTACTGAAGACGGCTAATGCGCTAGAAACATGCATGTATACAGTTACAACTCCGTTTCTGTAGCCATTTTTCTTTCTGCGTGAATTACCCAAGAATCTAAGTACATATATATATATATATATATATATATATATATATATATATATATTCGTTGCTTATTATATATATATATATATATATATATATATATATATATATATATATATATATATATATATATATATTTGTATGTTTATTGTTTCCATATCATGAGATATTCGTACATCTTGTCAGTTATTTAATCTAAGTCGGAAGTTTCAGATAGGAGGACTATATGCGCCTCCGTGTCGATGTTGGTTGTTGTCTCGAAAACTCGGGATCTTTCATCTGAAGGCACAAATGTCCCGTTTTGTATTTTTCCATGTTTCCATCAACAACTTTTCTCCCAAGTTTTACACCTTTACTTGGTTATACCGTACTGATGACGGCTAATGAGCCAGAAAGATGCATGTAGGCGGTTACCACTCCGTTTCAGTAGTCATTTTTCTTACGGCGTGAATTACCCAAGAATCTCTTTGTGGTTTATTGTTTACATATCACGCGATATTCGTACACCTTGTTTGTTGTTTATTCTGGATCGGAGGCAGGAGGGCTATATGCACCTCTGTGTCGGTGTTGGTTGTTGTCTCGAAAACTCGGGATCTTCTTTTTGAAGGCACAAATCACATGAATGGTTTTATCTAAAACCTAACTGGTATGGAAAAAGTATATTTTTGTCCTAACCGTATTTCAGCAATTGATTATAAGTTTTTCAACACATAGTAGGGTATTTATTGGTGTTAATTCTTCACATTTATTAGTTACTTTTTTTATTGGTGTAAGGGTACTAGTCTTTAATTCGTCTGGAAATGTACTTTTATCCAATGAGGTGTTTACAAAATGATACCAGACCTGTCCACATACATAGAAACTATTTTGATAATCTTAACACTGAGCATATCAAGATAAGAATATTTATTTTGTAGAGTACATACAATTTTTCCAATGTCCCTAATTGATAATAATTCAAAATTCGCCAAAAATCATTTTTCTCATTGTTATTTTCAATGTGACATACAAATTGAACAAAATAAATAGCCACTTCTTTAACACCTCACATTAAAGTCTCGTATTAGTGTATGTATAAATATAAAACTACATTTTGAAGAAATTTTTTTTTCCAAGCATGTCTTTTATTCATTATTTATCTTGAACAAATTCATACTCATTCGAATATACTTGAAGTCTACAAGTCACTAATTTTACTCTGAAGATAGGATGAGTGCGGTGAAATTTTTACTAATTGCATATAGTTCAAAAATTTTCCACTGATTTGGAGACTGAGTGTTTTCAAGATTAGTTTCTCGGGCACAGTGCCAAGCCGTATTTCAGATCGGACACTAGATTACAGTCGCGTGGTAAGGTTGCAATTGTTGGTTGGGAGAACTCATTTCCAGAATTAAAAACTTGACTTTTATTATTCCGTTTTTATCTTACAGTTCTCCGGAATAATTTCCGGATTATTTTCAATCAAAAGAGATTTTCCAGCGAACAATGACAAACAAGAGAATTCGTTAAATTTATATCCTTTTCATTTATTTACAGAGACTTCAACTGACAAGCAAACGTTTTACTGCAGGAATTGTAAAATTTGTATCAAAAGATATATGTTCTCATAAAAATATCCTATTACACTATTATATGGCTGAATTTTTAGCAATGAAGCTCAGAAGAGGAGTATACTGATT
This sequence comes from Galeruca laticollis, assembly GCA_963921935.1. Lineage (NCBI taxonomy): Eukaryota > Metazoa > Arthropoda > Insecta > Coleoptera > Chrysomelidae > Galeruca > Galeruca laticollis. The sequence goes on from OY998180.1 coordinate 79,224,660, forward strand.
TCATAACTGGAATAACAGTTATTCAATTAGATTTGCTATCCCAAATATCCAATATAATATAGTCCATTTAAGGACAATAATAATAATTATACGTTTACAGGAGTTAGAAATTAACGAAATAAATCTTAGTTTGGAGCCCACTTAAAGCAGAACTGGTTGAGCATGGGCAAATATACTTCAATATGAAAAATGTAAGACATCTCTTATGTGGTTGTGCCTAAAATATCTATACTTATACAAAAGTTGAATTGTGTGTTAAATACCCAATAATACAAGCCAAACACAACATGAAATAATATAAATCAGCATAATTACAATAGTTACACAAGATAATTACTATAACTAAATAATAGTATCTCCCACAAATAGCTCATGTATGGCTTGTCTTTCACAATTCAGTAGAAATTTCTTAACCCTCAACTGGTGAAATTTAACACAACAGGTGACCTGGGGATATTTTAGGATCCCGTTCATTTCATATAATAAATTGTTTTTACTCTTTTTGTTATTTATAAGTGAGTAGATAAAATTTTGTGTTTATTTGACTGTTTGGTACCACATCAAGTTCAAAAAAATGTTTAAGGGGCACATAATACCTAGTATAAATTTCAAAAAATCGTATCTTCGAAACCGTTGAAGATTAAGGGTCAAAATTGGGGCATATTAAAATATAGGTATTTTTTCAGGACTGGCTGCATATACAGTAAATTATCTTTCACCGTATTTAAGATACGACGTTATCTAGTGTAGCGGTTATAATCGGGAAACGTCGAAAAATGTTTTATACATTGGAATAAAATAGTTATTTATGTACCAAGGACGAAAAACTGACCATTATAGTTGAGACAGATTTGCAATTAGGTGAGACAATAGACAGTTTTTCGCAGAGGTGCATACATTTTTTCGTCGACCCCTATATACGTTTTATGAAAGTAAGCGAGCACTCACCTGTTTGCTTGCCTCGGCTACGTCCCACTTTTCGAGGTGCAGACTCCATCATAATTTTAAACAAAATATATTCTGATTTGAATTGTAACAACTCTCTATTCTGATTATATTACAAAATTATATCAATCTAGGAGATGAATATTGAACGTACCGTTTGTGCAATTATTGATATTAACCCTTAATTAGGCGCGCCTCAAAAATGTGCATAATTGGGCGCGCGGTGTATTTTATACACCATACTTTTTACGACTGTATGCATTATTCATATAAAAAGTAATATGTTTTGTGCGAAAAAAACAAAGCTTGGTATATTGAATACTTCTATTTAGGTATATAAAAATAATGAAATATTAATATGGACAAATCTAAAACTAGCAATTCTAAGCAGATTATACATATAATATTGAGAGTAACTGAATATATGAAACTTTGGTTTAATAAACATAAAAACTATCCATTGTCGGATGAATTCTCAATATTGGTTAGACACTCATGACATTTCAACTGTTTTTTACAAACAAACATTTTGCAAGTGTCACATCGCATTGTTGTCACTCGATTTTTTCGTCTACCACAGATGTAACACCTACTTCTTATTTTAGTAGGTGGTTCTTCTGCACTATTTATTTCCGGTTCTACATCAACATGCTTTTTTATGATTATTTTAATGTCTGAAGGTAAATTATGGCATTGAAGGCGATTTTTCAAATGAGGTTTCATCAGCTGCAATGAATGCTGCTTTAGAAACAGCCTTCTTGGTAATGCTTCATTATCGCTTATACTATTGTAAATAATTTGGCTGTTAATTCCGGAAATATTAATAAGCTGGAAAAATATACATAAAGGCCATCTCTTCGTTCTTCGAGATACTGGATAATTTCCACAAAGTTGTACTGTATCAACGCCGCCCTTAGTCATATTATAATCATGTATTAGTTCAGGTTTTCCTGTTTCATCATTTATTAAACCATCACTATGCATTGTAGAAATAAGAAGTACAGATTCATTTCTCTTCGGCACATATGATGCTATCAGTGCCCATGAATGTGATATTATTTTCAAGAAACAACTTCGCTAATGGATAACTACTGTACCAACTATCGCAGGTTAAATTTCTATTCTTTCCTCTCACATGTTCAACAAGCCTCGTTACAATTTGGGAAGGTCCATTATTCAAAACATATGGACCGTCTGGGTGTTTTCGGCAGTATATTTCAATTTCACTGGTATAAAATGTCTTTGCATCACAAAGAGCAAAAATTTTGATGCCGTACTTGGCAGGTTTATTTGGAATGAACTGTATAAAACTGCATCTGCCGCGAAATGTAACGGACATTTCATCAATCGTCATGTATTCACTGAGGCAGTATTCCTTCTTACAGTTACTATTAAAATCTTCTAACAAAGACCTTATGGATGCTAGCTTATCTACTTTGCGCCTTTCTTCTCGTGTGTTGATATTATCAAACCTCAATATACGCAGAATACATAGGAATCTCTTATAGCTCATACAAGCACAGAAGATTTCAATTCCGGTACCATCATTTGCCCATAATTCTAAAACTGATGTGTGATTGGCTCGTTTTACGCGACTTAAAAAAAGTAATCCATTAAACGCTAACATTTCATTTTTACTAATCTGTTTTGCATTCCCATCGTGACTGCTATAAGCCACTTCTTCCTCTTCTAGGTCATTATCGTCTTCCTCTAGTTCATATACTGGTTTGTTTGGGTTTTTCACGGGTATTTTATCCCTAAAATTATATTATTACACAGTACTTCACAACACTCATCAAAATATTTGAATATAATAATTCTTCTAATGAAAATTGTAAAAACAAAATCAAAATGTGACTTACATATTTGGTCGCGTGGTGTACTTTAGGCACCAGTTCTCTCAAAGCTTTTGATATTTACTTAACAAACTCTCGCACAACACTGATATTTTGATGGGAGACAGAAGAGATGCGGCTTATAAGGTACTTAATGCGGCAGGGACAGACATGCGTTGTTGCCAGAGTTATCGCATAGCATTGGTGTACAAATTACACCGGCGCGCCTAATTAAGGGTTAAAATATATTGTGATTTGAATTTTAATAACTCTTTATTCTAATTATAATACAAAATTAAATCAATCTCGAAGATAAATATTGAATGTACAGTTTGTGCAAGTATTGATATTAATTTCGAACAAGATGCAAGAGACAAACTTTGATTTTGGGAACTTCTTGATGCAACTTCAGTTGCAGGTGCTCGGTGCTCCAGCAGCATTATTTTCTAAACTCTTTTGGAGTGGTATACCTGTTAAAATGCTTTTTGATACGTTTATTTCATTGCGAATGGAATCCTCAATGTATCCATTGGCGACAGTTGATGATTTACATCCTTCGTGCTGTTTTAATCATAGAATATCTGCGCCGGCTTTGACCAAAATTGTTGCAGATGTACGCCGATGACAATGCTCTAATTCGTTTGGCAATTTTAAGTATTTTGCGGTCCTTCTAGTTCCCTTATATGCATATTTTTGAAACAATTTGTTTATTTTTTATCATTTTTCAAATTCTCAAATCACTCACTAACCCCTTAACGTAAATCAATTAATTTAATATTGTGGATAAAAAGGGCATTGATCTAGTAAATATGTTTGCTAATTATTGTTTGACTCTTTATTCGTTTATTTTCTACAATTTACAAAATTTCCATTTCTTCTAAACTTCATTAAAGTACCTCAATGAGTATATTTTGGAAAATAAAGCATATTTCTTTCAAACTTGAACTTAAAATTTAATTATATTTTATCGCATTTATAGAATTTTGGAGATTTATAAAATGCAATACGTTATGGTTATAGAAAATCGGGATTCTGCATGGTTCCCCAAAGCATAGCATTTACTCGGCGAGGCAGATAGGGATGTTGATGCCGGTCACCGTGCTGGCTTAGTATGGTTACTCAGCGAAATCTGTACGCGAAATGAGAGAGTAGGTGACGCGATTGGAAACGGACTGCATACGACGAATCGCTGTACAGTAACTTGTGTTCTCTATCCTCTTCTGAACTTTGCGTGTTTTTCCAACACTGAATTTCTTCCTCGGTACTATGTTCCTTTTAAGTGAAATAATCTATCAAAATTTTATTGGTGTCAAGTGAAAAAAATGACATTTCATTGGTCAAGTCAGCAATTGTTTACTAAAAAATACAAAATAAACTTTATATTCGAACATGTAACTGTGGGACATAAATATGATATTTTCATACAGTTGAGGAACATGATTCGCAAATTTTCACTTGACAGTTAGCATACAAAGGTATGTGACAAAATTTGTATTGCACGTTAGTTTTTTTTCCGAGTTCCGTGGGTGCATGCCATTTCGATTTCTTTTGTTTTCTACATTATCTATCAGAGCTGGCACCGGTTTTCTCAAAATGGTAGCAATATTCAACCTAATACTTGTAAGCAGTCTTTCAATTAGAAGTCTTTTCAAAAGACAACATTTTCATAAATTTGATTCTTGGCATAGCAACATTGTCCCTATAAGAACCCTATAGCGAAAGGTAAGGCATAACGACATAGCAGGCAAAACGACATGTCAGCCTGTTCTCGGTTAAATTCCTCGTCACTCGGGTTTTGCCAGCGGATAATCATTTTTCGCGGTTTGAAAAGTAGTGCTAGTGCTGTTGGAGCTTTTGAATGGAGAGTTTATTGTTGAGCATTAACTTTTTGTCAGACGCGTCGTAAAAGACTGTCCCTTCTGTTCTTTCAATTGAGTGAATATGTTATTGCATTTCAATTTTCAGTATCAATTAAACATTTTAGTTTACCGTGATTCTAAAATTTTGCACTCTAATGAACATTTCAACATCAAAAATTACGTTTTAAATTTCATCGAACTTGCAGACAAAATAACATAGCATGTATGTCAGTTTGCGTGTAATGTATGTCATTTTGCCTGTAATATATTTTTTCTACTTAATTCTTACAAGATGTTTTTATTCTCAGATGGTGTATACTTATAAAAGGATAAGTAGTTGCCAGTCATAGTCAGCTGCTGACATGGAAAATGCGATTGAGGCGTTTAAGCTTAACAAAATGGGATGTCTTAAGGTGTCAAAGGTGATTAATTTTCCTCAAGCAACATTATGTAGACGTGCCCAAGAGAAAAATATGCATGCTCGGGAGTAGCAGCGTAGTTTTTTATCACGGAATTAATCCATATCTGTAAGAATACCATAAGCTACGTCAGCTACCAGAACTCAGGCTTTTAATAAGCCACAAGTTGAAAAATATTCTAAAAAATTATAAGAGATAATTGAAAAAGAGAACATTCATGGAACGATAATTTTCAATAAGAATGAAACTGGGCTAACTACGGTTCAAAAAACACAAATAGTTATTGCCAAAAAGGGCAAAAAATAAGTCGGTGCTATAACTAGCGCTGAAAGAGGAATCCATACCACAGCAGTAGTGTGCGTCAGTAGTGCAGGAAATTTAGCCCCACCAGGTTAAGTTTTTCCGAGAAAAAAGTTTAATGAGAGTTTGGGTAATGGCGCTCCACCTGGCACTCTCCTTATATAACGAATAAGCCTATATGACTGGAGAACTGTTTCTTAAGTGGATCAAACATTTTGTGCAATATGGTAGACCCACCGGCAGTAACAAAGCATTGTTCATCATTGATGGTCACACAAGCCACAAACACCTGGAGTACTTGGAATTTGCCAAACCAAATCTCGTCATATTATTTTGTCTGCTATCATATTGCACTCATCAACTTAAACCGCCTGATGTCGCATTTTTTGTCCCGCTGAAAAAGTACTATGGCCAAGAAGTAATAACTTGGTTGATACTTCATCCAGGTCGGACGGTTTCAATTTATCAAATTGCTTCATTATTTGGACAGGCCTATAGCAAATCTGCCACCGTTGAAATAGCTCTCAGCATATTCAAGGCAACCTGTATTAATCCCTTCAATCCAAACATCTTCCCAGACTACTTGTTTTTATCCAGCTTAGTTATTGACATAAACCATAACCAATATGAAAAAGTTTCAAGTAATGAATTGGTTAGTAATTTAGATACCAATCACACGGTATCAAACCTTCCTTATACAAGTTTGTCTAATCAGTCTGATAGTTTAGCTGTCCAGCTTTCTACGAGTTCTGATAATCAGCCTTCAACGAGTTCTTATTATCAACATTCTTCGAGCTCAATTAACATCATACCAGACGTTGATAAAATTTTGACGGAATTGTCACCAATGCCGATAGCCAATAATACGACAGGGCGTCGAAGGAGCGTCGAAGGATAAAAGGTAGCTATGAAAGCATTCTGACATCAAGCCCATTTGTCAATAAACTGAAGGAAGAAGGAGCTGAAAAGAGAGAAAAAGGAATAAGAAAGGGTAATAGATCTCGAGAATCATAAGTAAACGACGATGAGGAATCAGATGTGACATGTATCTACTGTAATGATATAATCAGTCTCTCTAGGCCTAGAGAGAAGTGGATTCGGTGCCAGGAATGCAAACAATCCGTTCATTCAGAATGTGCTGGGGTTTCAATGAAATTTAAAAGTTTAACTTGTGAAGTTTGCAAATATTAAAATTGATATTAAAAAAAGAAAAAAAAATCCCAAAATTTAATTAAGAGAATTTTCTTTTTTTTTCAATATATATATATATATATATATATATATATATATATATATATATATATGAACCTAATTTAGTACTTCATTTTATTTGTATTTTATCTCTTTCTGATCTAGGTCATCTTACATTTTTGTAATAAAATGACTTTTGTTAGGTTTGGATAGAAAGCAGATTTTGTACCAAATATATTAATAACAAGGTATAGAATAATTTTATATAGCAAGTTCAAGATTCAAATTGTCCAACAAAAAGAATATCATAAAATTAGGGGTTTTGGACGATTCAATCATTATACAAAAGATTGTATGTCATTATGCCTTACCTTCCCCTAACATAAACGCATTTAAGCCAGCTTCCTCAAAAATCCTGTAAAAAATTGCCACATACCATCTACGAGCTCTTCTTCTTACACTATAACTAGCTCATTTGTGATCTAAGGAATTCACTCCTCCTTTGGTTTGGGTTCACAGCGATATTATTTCAGGATTTTCACTTTCAGCATCGGTTGCTATGGTATCGTTCATAGAGGAAATCATCACCGCCTTTCTCTTCTTGGGTACCTAAGAAAGAAGAGTTACCCCATTTGTATAACCATCAATAGTTGATTTGTATACAGGGATACGACATCCAACGAAATTAATACATACTTATTTGGAAGTTTAATATTTTTTAATTTGTTTTTGAATTGAAATGAGTGTTTGATATAATAATCATTTTTGCACGTTATGTTACTTAAGATATTTTTTAGAAATTTTGAAAGCAAACTAAAAGGAGATTGGATACATGACACAATAGGGCGCAATGGTGTATTTTCCTTATGGAGTTTTGGGAGGCCATATATTTTTGGTGGTACTGAATTTCGAATTTATAAAGTTTTTGCAATATTTGGCGAGATATATTGTTTATTTTCTCAAAGGTCAATTAAATCATTGTTCTGTTTTTGATATTTAGTTGTGGGGTCTTGTTTAATCTGTTTATAGGTTTTTTATCTTGTAATAAATGGTTGATTTTATCGTTGTATTCAGATGATGACATTATGACAGTTTTGTTGGTCTTATCAGAATTAAGAATTTTAATCTGAGGATTATCTTTAAGGATATTCTTGGTTTTGTTTACCTTTGCTGAAAATGGGGCATTATTTTGTTTATTTTTTAATTTGTTTTTAAAATTTGTTAGAATGTTGCTTGTTTTACTTCTGATTTCATCTTTTTCTTTGTATGATAAGTGGTTTATACCTACCTCTATATTGCAAATAATATTATCAGTTGGTAATTGTGTTTCTTTAATAATTTCCGTTGCAAAATTTGGTCCTAAACTCAATATTTCAGATGCATAATCGGGAATAACAACATCAGTAAGATTTTCCACCCATTCTTCACAATTTTTTTATAATATTACTGTTAGTATTACCATGTTGTGTCATTAAAAGTTTTGTTATTTTCTTTGGATTTTTAGATCTAATTTGTTGAAATTTTTTTTCATTTTTGCTATGAGAAATCGCTTTAAAATTTTCAAAACATACTATATATATATATATATATATATATATATATATATATATATATATATATATAGGAGGTAGTCTTTGCCGACTAATTAGGTATAAAACCACGAATATTGGGGTAACGGCAAGTTAATTTAAAGAAAACTCTTGTTACTGTTTTTCTTCCAAGCTTTCGGAAACGTTTATTTCCATTATCAAGGATAAGTAAAAGATGTGCAATTTGTCCCGTCAAAAAAGACAGGAAAACCAGCACCTACTGTCAAATGTGTAATATTCCAGTGTGTATAGAATGTGCAAAAACTTTGTGCCCAAACTGCGTCTAATTTTTTTTTATTAATAGCTATTGTTTTTTAGTTATGTTTCCATTTATGTGTTTATATATAAATGTCAAAATATTATTTTTTATTGTTTTTTTATGAGTAAAAAAGACTGGGTCTCTGTGACCCACTCATAGTGTTTACGAAATAATTTTAGGGTGGTAGTAGTTAAGGGTTAAAAATGATAAGGGGAATAATAACCATATTGATAAACAACTATGGTAGATAATATGTTGACTGACGTCACGGGAGGTCTTCGCATACAATTTATTAAGTATTTATTATGTAGGAAAATATAAATTAACTGTCTCGACCCTTACTTCGTGGAATATGCTCATATTAGTGTTTTTAAATGAAACTCACGGTTTCTAGTTAATTCCACAATATAAAAAAAGTTATTGAAAATTCTAAAAAATTGACAATTTTTTAGAATTTTCAATAACGTTTATTATATTGTGGAATCAACTAGAAACCGTGAGTTTAATTTAAAAACACTAATAGGAAAATATACCTAAAAATTGTAAACGGAGGAATAATATGTAAACATGTTATTGATAATGTATTATTATACGGGCTATGCTCATAAAGATCATCATTATACGGGGTGCAGTCATACAAAAGTTCATTATACGGTGTGTAGTAATAAAAATGTTCATTATACAGGGTGTAGTAATAGAAATTAATATATACGGGGGATATAATTGTAATGTGTGTTAAGAAATAACATTTTTGAAAAAACAACTTTTGTGAAATGATTGGAAATTCTAACTTTATTCCAGAAAACTACAGTTCCTTGCACTTTGTAGTATAAATAAAACAATATATGTTGTTGTTTAAAAAGTATATTTTATTAGCAATCATAAAAAGATGTAATTTTGTCTAGTGAAGTCCTCAACTGTTGTTTCAATTTTTCATCTGGACAGGGTATTCCAAAATGATTCCAACTAAATTTTCCTGCTTGCACAACTTTATTTGTGTATTTACTATATTAATTATATGTATCATCCTTCAAAAAATATATGTGTTCATCAGTAAACTTGAACGCGAATGTTATGTCAAGAGGCAGTCCGGGAAACTGGTCGGCAATTTGTCTACGCGCCTTTATTGAAAAAGAGGGTTTGAAGGTGAATTCTATATAATGATAAGTGTCGTAAAAAATAAAATGTCTACCGCTATTGGTTTGAAATATGGAATTGATTTGTCGGTATTTGGATAATTGAGGATCAACTCTTAAAATTCAAATCAGGAAAGGAGGCTGTAAGAAATCCTCTCATCTTGTTGTTGTTGTGGGCGTGGAAAGCGGATATATCATTATCAGAATTTTGAAATATATGCGAAATTGACGTAGACTTGAGATGGCGGGAGGATAATCAATTAGATAATTAGGCTACGAAAGAATACGTCCATCATTCAAATTAAATTTCCATAAATGATTTTGATAACCAATGTATAAACGAGAGTTTGGAAAGGTCGGAGCCGTTGCCAGAAACATAAAGCTAGGTGTTATTACGTCACATAAATTTATGATTGTACTATTAGAATGTACAATATGTGTTGTTGTTGTTGACGATGGTGACGTTGTTGTGGTTGTTGTTATCGTTTTTATTGGTGATGTTGATGGTATGGAAAAATTATGTTTAGCACTATAGAGAACGGCCATTCCCATGATATCATCTGCATCTAATTCTTCTGTGTATTCATGATACCAAGGAAACATTATTGCATTATTGCATCCTGAATATCACTTTGAGCCGTACCTAAGTTATGTCCAATTTCATGAACAATAGCCATCAGAAAACTTACTTTTCCCTCAGAAGTAGAATTTGATTCTGTGTTTATAGTTGTTTTCTGATTCAGCACATCGAGGTCGAGATAGTGAACGTACTGTCTCATCATTCAATTCACCAGTTACGTGAAGATTGTATCGTTCTTGGAAGGCTTCTAATGTACTTTTAAAATCACTTGAGCTAATGTCGGTGGAGTTTATGTAACCATATTTCCTTAAATAGTTCATTACTTCGTATTTAGTTGGCCCTAGCACATGACTGCTAACACAAAGTAATAATATCATTAGAACACGACTACTCATGATGATGATTAACACAACAGTGATCTCTACATCGTCTGTGTGTAAACATATATATCAGATCACGTGACGTCAGAAGGAGAAAAATAAAACACAATAATTTCAATTGATCAATTTATTACATGATATAAATCATTTACAACTTTAGGTTAATAAAAATATATAAATTGCAACAGACAATATGTTATCACTACAATCACACATGGTATACAATAACTTAAATTTACTTGAAAGTCCAATATTTTGAGTGAAATTCCTGATAAGTTCAATCACATTTCTGTAGTATTCACCAAAATTTAGAGATTCCAAATGGGCGACAAGAGGGGAAATTAGGTGATGATGGAGTTGTAGAATTTAATGAACATCTTGTTGAGTTGAAGGGAAGCTGTTGCCGTGTTTGATTACTTCCAAACCATTTTACACAATCGAATATTACTTGGTGACTGGTACAGTAGTCGCCACATTGTATCATCTCTGGCTCATAATAATCGTAAAACGCTGGAAGTGGCTCATCTATGAATGAATTATTATTTAAAATTTCGATAAACGTGGCCCATTCGAAGATTCTTAAGGAGATTTTCGTAAGTTTATCCACGTATGATAGAGTGATTGCACTACTAAATGTTCTTGCTGGACTTAGACCACATCTAATTTGAAAATTCTTATGTGTAGGATACTCGGTATACAACGAGTATTGGTCTTCTTTTCTGGCTGCTATTTCATACATTTCCAAAATACGATCTAATTCGGCACAATAATTATAAATTACTGTAGCACAAGTACTAAAGCCGCTATCTTGTGAACTCATATTGACGACTACCAATCTAGCCTGCAGCTCACTCTACAATTTAAACCAAACCATATCATCTTTGCGGTTAATTCTCCCTACCACGAAACAACGTATCCATACGCGATGAAGCGAAAAGTGGCTAACAACAACAGCATCTCTGTTTTCTATCCAGCTGTTGTGATTTTTATCAAAACCCAACAATTTAACATGCATTTTGTTGACATTTCTTCTAAGCACTTTTTCCATCAAGAAAACGTCTGTATTAGACTTTTTCTGCAGCTGTTCCTCGTAAAACCCTCCACTGATTGGTACACCATACATGTCTTCGAACAAATATGTAATCTGATTGGTTATTTTGACTTTAACGATTTTGAATTGCTCAGTTGTCCAGTTGGGTGTGTATCCTTTTTCAAAGATATGCTTCGACTTGCTTATACGCACAATATCACCAACTCTAAATTTTCGTGGTCCAGCTATCTTTAGATGACTATAGGTTTTGTTATAAATCGTTTTTTCGATGAATTTATTGATTTGGGAAGGTTTATACTTGGTAGTAGCATGCTTTGTATCATTGTGTTTTTTAGTAATTTCAGGTAGAATGTCTATCAATTTGTAGGTACCATTTAAACTGAAATGTTTATATATTAATACTATTTGATGTCTTTCTTCAAATAACTGTTTTTAAATTCGTAAATAACACGATTCATTCTAGTTCACTTCCAAAACATAAAGCGCTTGTTTAATAACGCTGTAATTTGTTTGTAATTCGTTTATGGCTAATTCCTGCGCTCCAATTTCATCATTGATCATACCATCAACATATTTTTTAGTTGCCATATATTGAGCTGCTACAGGGGGATTTCTCGAGATAAATGTATCATTTTTGTTGATTTTACTGTCATGATATTCCAATCGCGTCTGTAATGTAGATGTTATTTTTTTATGAAGTTGACTTTATCATCAATTTGAATTTTCGTGGTCCAGCTATCTTTAGATGATTATAGGTTTTGTTTGAAATCGTGTTTTCGTTCGATTTATTGGTTTGGAAAGCTTATACTTGGTAGTTAAATGCTTTGTATAATTGTATTTCTTAGTCATTTCAGGTAAAATGTCTATCCATTCATAGGTGCCATTTAAACTGGAATGTTATACAGTTTTGATTTCAACGTTCTTATTATCCGTTCAACCATAGCAGATTTGACATGCTAAATACACAGTAATGATTAAACCCATGTTTTTTCATTAGTTGTTGAAACTTGTTGTTGTAAAATTCTGTTCCTTGGTCCGATTGAAGATTTTTGGGTGTTCGCCCTGTATATGCGAGAATGTCCTAAAATGCACGAGTTAGCTCTTCGCCAGTCTTCGTCTTAAATGGTCGTGTCCACAAAAACTTTGAAAAACAATCGATAACAACTAGTATCGTTTTATGGTTTTTATTTTGATGTACGTAAGGTTGCATTTCGGCCAAGTCCATTTGCCATAAATCATCTATACTTTTGATGATTGTAGGTCTGCGTGGATAATTTTCACGTGTCGGTTTGTGGAGTTCGATAACAAGCTGTATTTTGGACGACATGCTTCGTAAGCGCACACACACTTTCTAAACTGATAATATCTTTTCAATACTAATTGATGTCTTTCTTCAAATAACTGTTTTTAAATTCGTAAATAAACACGATTCGCAAGTTCATTCAAGTTCACTTCCAAAACATGAAGCGCTTGTTTAGTAACTCTGTAATTTGTTTGTAATTCGTTTATGGCTAATTCCTGCGCTCCAATATCATTGATCATACCATCAACATATTTTTTAGTTGCTATATCTTGAGCTGCTTTAGGGGGATTTCTGGAGATAAATCTATCAATTTTGTTGATTTTAGGTTCTTGAGATTCCAATCGCGTCTGTAATGTAGATGTTATTGTTTTATGAAGTACATTGACTTTATCATCAATTTGACCAATACTTTTTGATAATTTATCATAAAATTCTTGATCTTGAGTTTTGAATTATTTTCTTATATAATCTTTGATCACAACCATCATGTAATGTGGAGATTATTGTTTTTTGAAGTGCTCCAAGTACATTATGATACACTTGCATTTGTTCATCAACATAAAGTTTATATATCAAGGAAAGTGTGCGACGACAACAACGACGACAACGACAACCACCACGAAAACCACGAGATACACACATTATTTTTTCCTAAAATCCGTTATCTCGTGTTCTTTTTGCTGAAAATCGAAAAAATAACTCAAATTTTTTTCAAAATTTCAACTTTATTTGGGGTAAACCAACACTTTTCTCGCGTATTAGATAGGGTTGGGCGGAAATGTAAAATTAGGTTCCAGAAGGCAAAAGGATCAGCTGAAGTTCCTAAAAATTTTGCTGTTCCTCTAACACCTGGAATGAAAGTAATGTTATTCAGCTTCTGGAAATGGGTGTGGACGACTATTTGAAAGGATCTCTTCCGTAGAAAGCTTTGTATCTACTTGTAGGTAGCTGATGGTTGACAAGTTCTCCCTCTTCATATTCTTCTGCTTTATTTATTACTTTTTCGCCAACCCTATCTACGATGCGAGAGAAGTATTGGTTCACTCCAAAAATAGTTGCAGTTTTTAATTTTTTTCTGAGTCATTTTCACAGTTTTTAGTGAGAAAACACGAAAAGGGGTTTTTTAGAATGAATTCCTGTGTGTACGTTGTCGTCGGCAACTATGTGCATAAAGTCACCAATTTTATGATTGGATGCTCTTCACGGCATCTCACATCTAATAATCATTTGGCAATAAAAAAAAATTTATAAGACTTTGCCCAATTTTTGGTATAAGGCTTTTAATTTTTTTCATGCCAAATTATTTTTTAGATCGGCTTAAAATTAGTTGGAAAATAACTATGTATATATAAAAATTTTATCCGAATAAATTTCAGTGAATAAATTGAGAATTATTTGGAAGAATGTTTCTTTGTAAGTATCAATTGAAAATAGAAAAAGGTGGATACATTTAATATACGAAGTGGTATTTTATGTGATTTCAAAAATTCTTGTGATTTAAATTTGATTAGGTAATTTAATTGTTTATTAAATGGAAATTTTATTCTTGAGACGTCTACATGGCGCAATGTTTAACAGAGATCCGTAGATGGCAGTTTTGGCAGTATTTCAATTATTTTTGTAGTTTAATCTTTGAATTCGTTCTGTTGTTCATGTAGTGATTCGTTTTTTCTACACTATCTTCAAAATATTTTCTTCAATTTTGCGACTATTGTTTAAGCCAACTAGGTAAAGTGTGGCCAGTCTCTTTTTGATAATATATATATATATATATATATATATATATATATATATATATATATATATATATATATATATATGTTATGTATTTTTATTGAGCGTTCCCTAAATGAGAGCCAATTGATACATACAATTTGATATAACTATTTATGTTGATGAATATATAATGAAATCTAGTTTTTTCAAGCAAATATATAGTTTTTTTGTTGCAGTTTTTTTAATTTTGTTATTGTTTATCTATTTTATGGGCGCCAGAACTAGTATGGTCAGAAACCAATAACAATTCAATTTAATTTGGTGTTATTCTATTTTTTATTCTTTGTTAATACCTCAGGAATGTGTCCGGCACGAAACGCAGGCCAGTAACAGGAATCTGATAGGTAGGGATACTTGAAGAATACAAACAGTCTGTCATAAACCATTTAATGAAATATAGAAAATTTATCGTGGTTACTAATGTTGCTTGTTATGAAATTAGAAAGAAATAATTCAGTTCTTATGATGATATATAAAATTCTAACTTTTGTTATACGCAAATTGAAAAAAAAATGTAATTTATGATGGTCGTAGAAAGGATATGGTGTACAATTTGCATGAAATGACCCATTTCCAACTCGTAGGTATATCAAATTTGGTATTACTCGCTACGCCCGTACTAGAAGATTTCATATACCTACTTGTGGGAAATGTATGTCATTTCATGCTCATTGTACAATATACGAGTACTATAACGTATTTGGTGAACAATTTTGGTTTGAATACCGAACAAGAAGATTTATTCAAATGTATGATCAATATTTTTCATGAAATTTTTTACTATTTAAGGCGTAAACAATGTCCCGTATATAAATTCGCATCTGGTGATTTTAAATATTCAGCAATTATTTTTGCCTGATTACCAATTTTGTTGATTCCGACTACTTTCTATATCTGGTGGTCTACACAGAATATATTTTTCGGAGACCTCGTAAAACATGAAAATTTTATGAAAATTACTATTTATAATACAAATATCAGCAATAAAAATAAACTTATGAAGCAGGGATTGAACCAACTGTATTCAGTTAGATACGTACGTTAACAGACTGATCCATCACAATCTCATATGAAATCAACGCAATTTAAGGTAACTTGAAATGCCAATCTTACTTTTAATATTTATCATTGTTCTTTACATAGAATATGTTATCCAAAGGGTTGAGAGCTTGTTTTTACTCGATATTCCATTCATATAAGCAGTGATAACATGTTCTGATAATATTTTAACTCCGTTTACCAGAGTTCAATCCATGAACTTTTTGTAACAAAATTCATATTTACTTTTTGATTTTTGGGGTAATGATATGTGGTATACGTCTCCTTTGCGGCTAAACGAATATCTGATGGAGTAATATTTATTGATTTTTGATTCATCACTGGAATCACTCATTTTACTAAAATATTTTTCTTCAGAACTGAAGAAATATTTTGACAAGTTATCTTCACGTTACATTGAAATTGAGAAAAGAAGAGTTGACGGGTACGGGTACTAAATGCAAATGCTGATTGGTGGATTTCATATACATCATAGGATGTAAATGAAATCATATGTGTTCAGTTGACCGAAATGGCCTACATCTCCATTCTGTAAATTGTGCAGAAAATGGATAATATGCTTGTGGGTGAAGAAAAAAATGTAAACAGTCTCGTTGAATATTAATTTATTATTTCTAATTTTGTAAACATAACCCAAACTTCTCAATCATGCATTATAAAATGCAAACCGCATGCGGGTCAATTTCTACCGATGTGTCGACTGGGTTAAAGGGTTGGACGATTGGTCAAATTTACCGCTAGCATCTGAACGACCCGACTATTTACCAGATCTAAGCATCTGATCGCATAAAACGCGCTCGACGTAGCATCTGAATGCACCCTTACATTTGACATAACCAAATGACATTTGTATTGTAACGTCAACTGACGTTGTTGTGAGGACGATACAATTCGATGATTTTAGTAACGGTGCTCGAGAACATCATTTTAGGAAATATTCGCAAATAGAGCATTCACAGGCTTGCGTATGCATGACGTTGGGAACGACGTCGAGAATAACGCTCCGACTCGAGATTCGGGGCATCAGTGCGGATGAAACTCAATCATCGACCACCACACCTGCAAGAAATGAATCACCGTTGGCGACATTGATTCTCTTTCCGAAATATCGAAACAACACATGAACAACGTTCCACTTTAGAAATATTTTTACAAAAGTTACAACTTTTATTTTTTAGAACTGAATATCTTTTTAATAAATACATGAAAAATTATCATTGATGCTGCAACTGGAAGATCATATATGAATTATATGGCAAATGTATGCATAATTTGCCCGTAGATAATATACTTTTCAATTAATTAAAAAATATAGAATTGCGGGGAGAGGAGAAAGACGAAATTTTCGGTATAAGAGTGTCTGTCGTCTAGCGCAAAAATATATAAAAGAGGGCGGAGTCGAGACGTGACATGGCGCGAGTGACGAGCAGTCACTCTTGATACTCATGACAATTTTGGAGAGCCGGCATGACAAGCTTGCACAAAGCAAGTCACTTAGTTTTTCATGCCATCCACGGTATCTGTAAACTGATCTATGAAATTATTTATTTCCCCTAGAGTCGCCGTGTTAGATATATACAGCAGTCATTTTATTTCAAATATATTTGTTTTTATTATAACTATACGCTGAGCGACCAGTACGTTTTGTAATTATAATTAATTAGTATGGCCTCAGTGCGTTTTTTCTAAATATGTATGCGTGTTTGTAAAAATAAAATACTGAAATTTCCGATAATGCGGTTATTGCGAGAATACACGAATTAACGAAGCTCGGATTGACGACGTGTTTACCATTAAACGAGTCGGACGATTAAATCCACTTAACTAGGACCGGTAACATTATTATTTCCCCTGTTTACATTTTTATTCGTATTTTGACTATTAAAAATAACATTAACTTCATAAAGTTATCAAAATACGTGGTCACTATGAGAAACAAAACTCTTCCACAGGCGTCTTAAGCTACGGTTTCGCAAGTGAATCTGACCGCTACGTCTGGACGCCAGCTCTGGCCGCAGCGACTGACAGTGCAGTGGGATTCAGTCTTGTGCTGTATCTCGACATGTAAAGATGGATAAATGCTTATTAGCTGCTCTTTTATTGGAAGAGGAAGAAGTATTCCTATCGTTTTTCCAACAATACTCCTATTTTTTCCCACATTGCGTCCTTAATAGCCAAGTCTTTATACCCCGTTGTTCGGTATCATAATGTGCACTATATTTCCTCACTTCCTCAATTAGTTTTTCATCCTCAATAGCAAAATATTTTGGCGCCATAATTATAAAAACCATAAACAACTTGTTCGTGATAGCACTATAATCGATTCATTTCATATTTTTAAGTTTAACCGCCCTACGATGACATATCACCTCGCCTTGTATTGGGTCAATCGGTCGAGTCCAGACCAAAACGATCAGTGTCCTAATTACCTCAGTCCAGAGCAGAACCGTGTCAAAATAACTTTGATCGTCCTATGTTGCATCGCCTTCAATCCGGCCGGCTAGCAGATTGTCCATAGGAGCGAAGTAGACAAGGTAAAGTGTCATTTGTAATTAAATAAATTGATCCTACAGTCCATTCACAATAAAATAAAAAAATTAAAGTCGTCAACATTATTCGTTCATAGCCTGGGTAATTATTTTTTTAGCCTATTTTCATTATATATTTAATTATAAATGTGCATTTGATTATTTTTACTCTTTTAGAATAATGTAAATTGACCAAATTTATTTCAAAAAGTGAGTGACGTTGAAGGTATTGCATCTGAATTCAATTAAAACTTCGTTTACTTCTGCCGGACTGGACAAAAACAAGTCGTTTTGTTATTGAATATTTTTCTAATTTTTATAATTTCGAAACTGAAAATTTGGACAGTCGTGTTTTTTTATTAATTGTTCAATATTTTCCATTTTTTCTTTCTCATCCTGTTCTCATTTTGTGCACAATTTATACGGGATGAGCCCATATATTTTCTTTTCAACTAGTATGAGTAATGGAGGAGCAGACTTTCAAAACGCAGGTTGTCCAAAATTTCATTTTTTCAACCAAAGGTGGCGTTGCATTATTCATTTGGGATGGCTATCGTTTCATAAAATTCTGGACATTCAAATTGCATTATCGCCTGCTTAAAATGTACGGTGGTGTACACATAGACAGACAAAATGCATTGAGTTCATCGACATTGTATAAACAAACCGCGTTTAGTCCAGCCGTAAATACGTAGTTTTTATAACTGAACTGTTAGTTTATTATTGTTTGCGAACGGAGTGTGTTTTTAATGTGTTTCTTCAATTTCATCAGAACGTTTCAGTCACAATGGAATCTGTAGATGGTGAGCATATTGTTGGTGTTAGTGACCGTGGTAGCAGCAAAAGAAAAATCCCAATGGCACAGGACCAATTGGACAG
The DNA here is from genome assembly GCA_963921935.1 of Galeruca laticollis. Taxonomy (NCBI): domain Eukaryota; kingdom Metazoa; phylum Arthropoda; class Insecta; order Coleoptera; family Chrysomelidae; genus Galeruca; species Galeruca laticollis. Next base: position 79,243,749 of record OY998180.1, read on the forward strand.
TCTTATTTCAGTAACATGTTTGCATAAAACCGAAAATAAAAAATTAGATACAAAAGTAATAGAGATGTACAAAAAACCAAAGTAACATTCTGGCATCAAATCAAAAACAAAAAAATTAAAAAAAATTCTGGTGAGTTTGTGAATTTTCTTAAATAAATGTTTTAATGTACGATTTAGAGAAAAATGTTAAATACAAAAGTTGTAGAACGTGTTAAGGTCTATAAAAAAGCTCAGTAACTTTTTTGCGTCAAATGAAAAACAAAGGAAATACGATTTTTTTTTCAAGTTTGACAGGCCGCCATTTTGTTTTTACTGGGCCGATTTGGCTCATTAACGAACTCGTCGAAGATTTTTGCCTAACCGATTTTGTAGCGAGTTTGGTTTCGATACGTCAAAAAATACGCCCTCTATCGTGCTTACAAATTCAGTTATAATTTGTGAATTTTCTTAAATAAATGTTTTAATGTACGATTTTGAGGAAAATGTTAAATACAAAAGTTGTAGAACGTGTTAAGGTCTATAAAAAAGCTCAGTAACTTTTTTGCGTCAAATGAAAAACAAAGGAAATACGATTTTTTTTTCAACTTTGACAGGCCGCCATTTTGTTTTTACTGGGCCGATTTGGCTCCTTAACCAACTCGTCCAAGATTTTGGCCTAACCGATTTTTGTAGTGAAAACTCACACTACTTCGATCCGTCAAAAAATACGCCCTCTATCGTGCTTGCAAATTCCGTTATAACACATACATATATATATATATATATATATATATATATATATATATATATATATATATATATATATATATATATATATATATATATATATAGATATATATATATAACCTTTGGAACGGAGGGTGATTTTGGCATCTAGGAACACCAAAACGAAAAACTGCATTGAAATTTTTCCGAAGTCGCGTCATGCTACTCTCTACAATAGCCCTATTTTATTCTGAAATAAGACTAAAATGAATGTAACAACCAGAGAGAGAAAAAATCAAATCATGTATGAATAAAATGAATGTTTTGAATTCTTAGTGTATAAATCTATAAAACCAACGCTTATTTCAGACATTCAAATCATGATCCAGATTTACAACAATTTAATATAGTTTGTATCCACAAGAATAATAAAAACTTACAATGTAGGCAAGTAAGTCAAGATGATGTAATTAAACTTCGCCAAGTTTTTTACAACAATCCCAATACTGATGTGATTCAAGATGGGATTTTGGCCAGTAACATTCACTTGGATGTTTCTAAACGAAGAAGAAGTCGCAAAGCTGACGGTCAGCCCCACTCTTTTTCAGTGGAATATTATGGAAGTTAAAATAAAAGTACATACAGCATGAATGTTTTAATAGCAAAGTAAATATTTGTTTATATTTGAAGCAACCAAGTTGTGGATTTTCCAATACTACCGTTTTTTTGTGGCTTTGTTTAATGTTCTTCTAGTGTTTTACTCAAATTTTGTTTAGGTACTCGTCAATCGGTAAAAAATACAAGTTTGTCAAAAGTTTCTAATGGCTCTATACAACGTTTGTCAACGGAGGCTGAATACAATTTGCAAGAAACTCCATAATGGCGAATAAGTGATAAAAGAAAAAGAAGGCGAAGAAGTGATAAAAGAAAAAAGAGGAGGTGATTAATGTAGTGTTAAGTTCAGAGTATAATTGGCTGCTGTGAAGTCGTTTTTGCAAGGAAAAGAGAGTCACTATGGAAGGCAGAAGTTTCGAAGGATTTACTTATCTTCAGAATACAATATTTCAATACTTTGGGAATTATATAACAAAAATGCACCGGACAATTTGAAAGAAAATTACAAATATCTCAGCCGTGTATTCAGTAAACATTTTAATATAGGATTTGGCAGTCCTGCTACTAATATTTGTAGCTATTGTGTATGAACACAAACCAAAATAAGTATATCTGAAAGCTCTTTTGAAAAACAGAAAATGTCTACAGAACTAAAAGTACACAAGTTTCGTGCATCACAAATCCATAAGATAATGAAAGTTGAAGAACCTAATACAATTTCATACTGCTTCAATTTACAGAAAGTTGAGGTATTACTGAAGGTACCTATTCAGGAAGCATTTTACGCACAACAGCTGCCAATATATTTTTTTGCATTACCCAACTTGATTGTCAGAAACCAATATTCCATACGGGGATGGAGCACCAAGCGGCTAGGGGGGCTACTGAAACATCATCTGCTATTATTGATTTTTGAAAAAAGGTTCAATTTCCTGAAACCGTGACAAAAATCCGCTTTTTTGCAGATGATTGCGGGGGCCAAAACAAAAATAGCGATGTTGTACATGCTTTGATGTTTCGGCTGCATAATTTTTCAGTTGAAAACATAATGAAAATAGGACTTATATTTCCGATTGGAGGTCATTCCTTTCTTCCGGCCGACCGTATCTTTGGACGCATCGAAAAAACGTTAAGATCTCACAGTATTATAAAAACGCCGGAAGTATATTGGGATCTCTACACCAAAGTGGGCGAGGTTCGTAAGCCTGAAATTTGTTTGATATAAAAAATATGCTTAAAACAGTTAATGGCATAAGTTCTTGTCGAAGACTTTTTATTAAGAAAAATGTTACCACCAAAAAAATTGTGGTGAAAAGTGAAGTGCTTTATCACTCTTGAGATGTGACAGAAAAATTCCAGTCGCTACTAAAACCACGCGTAAGATTTGACCAAGTAGACTTACCGGTACTAGCTTGGGATCATAAAATAAAGTAAAAAAAATAGACAGTTTGAAAAAACTACTAGTATCGTTATCTGAGGAAAAATGGAATAATGATCCGGAGTTGAAATGGTTGGTCCCAATTTTTGCAGAGCACTGTGAAGATGTAGACACGGTCGTTGAAGAAAATGATGAATACGAGTGTGATGATATGGAGGTAATTAATTTCATTTAAAAAGTATAATAAATAAAATTCAATGTTTATAAAGAACATGTTTTGTTTATTTTTTTATGATTATTTACAAAAAAACCTGTCCACTAGAGACATGCAAATAGCATTTAATCCAGCTTCATTTTTTAAATAATAGAGCTATTTTCGATTTTCTAGTGTACAAATTGTGTAATTACCTATGCTATTTTTTTCTTGTTTTATGGTAAAAATCGCAACTCGGTAACTAAGGCCGTCTTCCCTGAAAATTTCTTTTGCCTACAGTAATTGAAACGTTAACGTTTCTTCCCCGAAATCCTTCCGATCGAAAGATACACATTCAATTTCAAAAGTTTCCTGTCAAACTCGTCCTTTAACTTTGTTAGTTACTAATTTGTCCAATCAACATTATATTTTACGCAAACAAAACCATACTATTTACACATATGATCAATTTTTGAGTGAAAGTCCTGCATAAATGCATTGTTTTTGCAAACAATCTCATCTATGCTTCAATTGTTTAAGTTCCTCTCACGATCTTCGTTCCTGTCGCTCCAAATACACTTGTCGGTCTTGTAAATCCAAGACTCATCATATTCTATTGTATTTCGGAAAACCAATCCCAAACTCTACCAATGTTCCACCTAATTCGAAACCGAACCGTCCGGCTTCAAGTCAATCTGGTACCACTACTTTATTCTCTAATCCCCTGTTGAAAAGGGAGCTTTGTTATTCACGGCTGTGTTTGACGTCCTTGATAATAAATGCAGTAGACGACCCATAAGAGCTATTTTTGATTGCGGTAGCCAAACTCCTCTGATTACCCGTGAAGCTTTAAACACTTTAGGAATCCCTCAGTCTTAGTGTGTCCTTGAAGTTGATGGTCTTGCCTCTATAAACTCTAAGTTGCAGACTGTAAAAGTTGTCCTTTCAATTTGCCCGCATACTAGGGACTTTGATGCTCTAGTCTAAGACAAAATTTGTTATCCTATGCCTGATTTTAAAATCGATCCGAATAAGTGGACCCATTTAACTTATATATCGCTAGCTCATTTTAAATTTAATCGCCCAGGTACTATCGACTTATTAATCGGAGCTGATTTATTTCCCAAATTATTGCTCCCAGGCAAGATTTCTGTCAACTCAGGTGAACCCGATGCCATAAATACTGTTTTTGGCTACGTTTACTTTGAAAACTTTCTGGGAGATAGACGCGGTTCCTGAAGTCATTCCTGTTAATTATGATGATATTTTGTGTGATGATCTTTTCAAAGGTAATCTTCCTCGTAACCTTCAGGACAATATGATGTGTCATTACCTTTACGGGAAATAGATCCTACTATTCCTGGAGTACGAGATTTAGCTTTATTCCGTTTTCACTCTCTTGAACGCAGACTTCTCAATCAACCCGACCTGTATGAACACTATTCTGCCTTTATGCGGGATTATCTCGATCTAGGTTACATGGACTTGACATTGAAGGGAATTGTAAATATTATATTCCTCATCATTGTGTGTTTCTAACGCATCTGCCAACGTTCCTAATGAGAAATCTCGCATTGATCGTCTATTTGTTTGGACCCAAGCTTCAACAAGATATTGTTTCTATTTTACTTAATTTTCGATTACGCAACTTTGTTTTGTGCGCAGGAATCAAACAAATGTAGAGCATGATTTTCCTCTCTCAAGAACATAGAGACGTATCTTTTGGAGATTTTCTACAGATGATTGTGTTCGGGGGTATCGTCTGAATACTCTAACTTATGGTGTTACTTCTTTTCCATTTTTCGCTTGACGAGGGAGATTGCTTTCCACAAGCAGCTAAAATTATCCATACTTGCCCTCATATTGATGATTTTTGTTTTGAGTCGAATTATTTTGTAGAAGCTCAAACGCTTATGAAAGACTTAACTTCTCTTTCGCATCTGAGAGGTTTTGAACTTCGTAAATGGTGTTCAAACGAACCCATCTTATTATCTAATTTAGCTACTTCTATTATTAATCCCCTTAGTCTAAGTTTAAAACATGATTTGGACAACTCTTAAAGTTCTTGGGTTACGTTGGTCTTCTCACTTGGACAGTTTTACATTTTGTGTTCAACCGCGAGCAAATCTTCCTTGTACCAAACGTTGCATGCTTTCAGAATTAGCTGGAATCTATGATCCTCTATGTACTCTAGGATATCTAGCTCCGATAACCTTTTTTACCAAGCTTTTAATTCAGCATCTGTGATTAGCTGTAACATCTTGGGGTGAATCTCCATCTTTTGATATCATTCAAATTTGGGAACAATACAAAATTGAACTTCCTGTACTGTCTCATGTTCCCATACCTCACCATTCATTGTTTTTCAATTTTCCTCAAGCCGAATTACATGGTTTCTCTGATGGAAGTGAAAGAGGCTGTGTTTACGTCTTATATCTTCGGTGCGTGGATTCCGAGGGTAAAGTTTCTATCCAACTAATATGTGCAAAATCTAAAGTAGCACCTACGAAAAAATTTACCATTCCGTGTCTTGAGTTATGTGCAGCTGTTGTGGCCAATCGTTTATTTTATATTCAGTCTAAGATTCCTCCGACTCTATGGCATCATATTGATTCTAAGCTGCTGCTGAAATTGCGTCCCGTGGTGCTTTACCCTCAGAATTTTTATCTTCACGCGAGTGGATTAATGATCCTAATTTTCTCTACGACCATCCATTGTGTTTCCCTACAGTACCCGTGTCCTTATCTTCTAAAAATCTTTCCGAAGAAGAACGCACTATAGCTTTTGTTTCCCTGTCCTTGGAATATTCTTTCTTAGAATCCCTTATAAGCAAACATTCAACGTTCGCTACATTACAGCGAGTTTTAGCATATGTTGTACGATTTATTCATATCTCCGTTATGACTCCTCTCGGCGCTTAAGTTTCCTAACTTCTACCGAATTACTTGACTCTCTTTTATGTCTCGTGGAATGAGCACAGACTGATTATTTTCACAAAGAACAAACGTCTAAAATCTTCTCGAATTTCTTCGAAAGCGTGGCACCTTCCTGAACGAAGACAAGCTCATTAGGGTTGGTGTTCGACTGCAACATGCTTCTTCATCGTACGCATCGATATACATCCTTATATTACCCAGCAATGATTCTCTAATATTGATTCTAATCGGGTATTTTAACCCAACTTTTGATATCCCAATGTTTTTCGATATTATCTTCAAAAAGAGTCATAAACTCTGTCACTTCAAAATGTATTCGTTGTTGGAAACAGCCCCCTAAGTCTTTTCAGCCACCCATGGGCGATTTACGTGAATTCCGATTGTCCTCGATTAAAGCATTTTCTCAGAGAAGTGTTGACTTTGGAGGACCCTTTTACATTACCCCTTTAAGATATCGTGGTGTACGAACAACCAAAGTCTACATATATCTCTTTTGTTGTGCCACTAAAGCTTTACATCTTGAGTTAGTGAGTAATTTAACTTCTGAAGGTTTTCTTGCCGCTTTGCAGAGATTAATTGCTCATCGTGGTCACGTATCCCACATGATTTGCGACAATGGCACCCATTTTACTGGAGCCGCGAAAGAAATCGCTGCAGAGCAGGAGACCTGTCAGTTTTATTTCAGTCCGCTTGCCGGACCACACTTCAATGGTATCTGGGAAGCCGGTATAAAGTCAGTCAAAACTCATCTAAGACGCGTGGTAGGAGACCAAATTTTAACTAACGAAGAATTTTATACTGGTGTTTTTAAATGAAACTCACGGTCTCTAGTTAATTCCACAATATAATAAAAGTTATTGAAAATTCTAAAAAATTGACAATTGTTTCGATAAATCAATATAATTCTGACGATGATATTGATTTATCGAAACAATTGTCAATTTTTTAGAATTTTCAATAACTTTTATTATACTGTGGAATTAACTAGAGACCGTGACATTCATCATTTAAAAACACTAATATGAGCATATTCCACGAAGTAAGGGTCGAGACAGTAAATTTAATTTTATACTGTCTTAGTTTTAATTGAAACCTTGATTAATTCTCGGCCCCTCACGCTTTTAACTCATGATATAGAGGACAGCATCATTGCCCTCACTCCTGGACACTTTCTAACTATAGAACCCTCAAAAACTCTTTCTGTTCCTGATTTTTCAACTATTTCTATGAATAGATTGTCTCGGTGGCAGCTTCTTCAGAGAGAATATCTTTATAGTCTCCCACAACGGAACTAGTCTTACTTCATGAGGATAGTGTTCCCCAGGGCGTTGGATAGTGACTCGAATCACTGCTGTACATCCTGGTCAAGATGGTATTGTTAGGTTTGTAGGCGTTCGGGCCACCAATGGAATTTTCAAGAGTCCCTTGGTCAAATTGGTGATGGAAACCTGAGAAGATTACATCCAGTGACCGTTGTTCACATCCTTTTTAAAAAAATGAAACTAAGATCGAACAAATTAAATGTATCGGATAGAAACAGAATTAAACTTTGAATAAATTTACTTCTAGAAGGAAACAATCTCGTTAATGATGATTCCTTGAAATTGGAAAACCTAAAAGCATATACCCCAATCATTTATTAGAAATTCACATTCAATTCACGACTTGGACTCAACATTCAATGTTGATTACTTATTTAATAACATTAAATCCCATCCAAAGTAGTAAACATTTATAGAAATCAGCGCAAGATCCAAAAAGATGATAATTCTATACAATTGGTGCCAAATGAAACTATAAAAGGGAATGTACTACCCAATTACAGGTTGGCAAATTAATTTTGGCAGTTGACGATGCGCGAGGAAGCCATACAACTTGTAACGTTGTAAACGCTGTTAACGCGTGCAAAGTTTTAAAGGTTGTGAGACTGCTAATACGCACGAGGGTAACACAATATTTTGAATTTGGATTTAAAAATAATAAATTGTGGCACATGTATAATCCTATATAAAACCGAGTTTACAAAACAAAATAACATTAATGTGTTCTTTATTATTACTTAAATGACTAAGGAAATAAAAACCATTAGATTGCGTTTTTTTACAGACATAATTGTTTATTGCTCCAATAACCTTAGGGGGAATTCTACAATTACCCTTTATTATTTTTTGTGATGTAAATAATTAATAGATTCCAAGAAACATAAACTTTCACCTTTACTTCAAATTAATGTCTTTTAAGTGGTCCCTGGAAGTCAGGTAGATTTTGTAGATAAAGCATGTAGATATGATAAGGATTGTTAAACAACTTTCTAAATTTAACAATGGCCAACAATTTTTCCTATCTGTTCGTAGTAATACTTAATGATATACCAAACCTGTTAAGCTTCTTAAAACTGTCATTCTTAATAATATGTAGTAGATAATAATGTAAAAAATTGGGTATATACATAAAATTTGAAAAACAAATTGGAGAAATAGCATTTAGAGATGGTCTAATAAGTATACTAATAACATAAATAAAATATTAAAGCTTTTTTGTGGTAGAAATTTATACTCTCATATGTAAATTTTTGGGTTTTTTGCAAATATTTAATATAAAATTAGAACATCTCTACACACTTTTTACAGAGGACGGGCAAAAAAAAACCTTGGTTCTGGGTGCCGTCAATTATTGTTTATTTAGAACTATGTACAGATGTACTATATATATTATATTACTCTAGTGGAATTCGTCTCTAATATCTACAATTTTATAACACCTATTCACATTTTCACATTTGTTGCGTTCAATGTTTTCAGTCATACCACCTACAAACAAACACTATAATGAAAAATATCTTTTAGATGTACAGGGATCATCAACAGTAAAATAATAACGTTCATCTACAAACGATGCTCCAAAATCACTTTCTATATCAACTTCATCATCCTCGCTATTTCCGTCTTCGGCCAAATTAATAATAATATTATCTACAACAGTATCTAAAAGTAGTTCATTGTCCATAAATTCATCTTCAATCTTTTTAACATGGTCACATCTAACTTTCCAATCATTTGCAGAAAATGTGTCAAAAAATTCATTACAGAATTCTTTAACCTTTGTAAAATTGAAGGTAACATTTCGTTTGGCCATATATTCTATAAGTGCCGCCCAAACACTTTCGATCGGATTTAAGTACGGGTGATAAGGGGGTAGCCTTAAAACTTGCAATCCATGTCGAATAAACAATTCATCATGTTTATAAGTTTTATATTGCGGTTTGTACAATTTTACAACGTTATAAAGATACGGGTTTAACATTTGTTCACTGTAATATATGTTTCTTTCAGAAAGCCAGTTTTTTGATTGTCGTTTAGTCCAAGCAGTCGTAGATAATTTTCCATTTAGAACATTGTGATATGGGGCGTTATCAGTTACCACAACAGCGTTTTTTGGTAGGTATGGAATACGTTTTTCTTGTACTCACTTCTCATAATTTCCGTACTCCATTTCATTATGATAATCTCCTGTTTTTGACTGGAAGTTCCACATAATACCAGCATTAGGTACAAAACCATTTTCACTTCCTGCATGCACAATGATGAGCTTATTACCTTTTGAAACGGGTTTTCTTAATCCTTCGTTACTCTTGTCGCTTCATCCTTTAAGGTACGTGTGACAGGAATGAATGTATGTTTCATCCATATAAATGATAGGTTTGTTCTGTACTCTGCACTTTCTTATGTTTCTTAAATATAATAGGCGTGAATGTCTGATTTCGTGACGTTCCATTAACAAACTCCTGTTTTTCATGTTGGTCCAACGAAAACCCAAAGAATGTATTTGTTTCCGCAGAGATTCGTGACTTCCTGCAAAGGCATAACTATCTGCAAAGGTTTGGTGTACATTTCTTAACGTGAGTACTTTTCCTCAGATATGTGATAATTTATTATGCACCGTATTTCCAAATCTTCTAAATACTATATATAATTATTGATCTACACAACAACTCCCAACAATAAACAAGTTGCCATCTTCTAGCCCAGAAACTGCAACTTCCAACATTCATCAAGAAAGAAACGAAAACCAACTCGTCAATATTACCGTCTCTCCCAATTACACCAATGTTCCCCTTTTCCTTTGGACTATCACAACAATTACCACGCAACCCAGTTAAACCAAATTACCATAACATTGAAAATAAAAATAATGTAGCTAAGAAAGAACATATCAACTTTTATTTTTGACCTACTAAAAAATATGCGTACGGTCCAATACATACATACAATCGATACATAATAATGTTTGGTAGAGGACACCTTAAATATAAATTATTAATTTAATGGCCAGTCTCACTATTATACATTGTAATCAAAGATCCGCTATATCAAATAGGTTTACAAATTTTTTTAATTAATAACAAAATGGACATAGCGTTAATTAGTGAAACATGGTACAGATCAAAATATAGATATACATTCAAAGATTTTAATTTAGTTCGAAATGATCGAGATGACGGATATGCCGGAGTTGCCATTTTAATTAAAGACAACATCTTGCTTGAGAAAGTAAATATAACAAAAAATAGTAATGAAAATATCCTTACTTGTATATTAAAAACATTTGAATGTCTCCTATAAACGAGGTTAGAATGGTCGTTAAAATTATTAAATCTGTTACTCAGAAACCAATATAGATTTAGAAGAGGGCTCAGTACTATGGATGCCCTGACCACAAAAACTGTAGATAAGTACTTGCCGACTCTCTTTTCAGATATAGAGAGTGCGTATGATAACGTAGATTTCTTCATTCTACTATAAAATGATAAATAACTTTAATATTTCAGTGCAAGCTGCTAACGTTAAAACATATTTCTATGTAAATAGAAATATATGCATAAGAATTAATAAGAATTGTATCATTGGCCCTCATTTCAATAGTTGTGGTTTGCTGCAAGGTTTAGTGTTGAGTCCTCTCTTGTTCAACCTATACACTGCGGATATCTATAAGATAACTGTGAAAAACATAACTATGGAAATTGTTCAATATGCAGATATGTGTGTCTATACGGTGCATCAAAAATACGATACTGCTTTGAAAAATTTAGGGGCAATTTACAAAATATTATATGACTGATGTATTAATAATGGCTGTTCTATATCCGCTAATCAATCTAATATATGTATTTTTACTCGACATGACACACAAAATATCAAGAAAATATTGTCACATGACACTGAATTTCATGTACCCATAGAAACAAAATACCCAGGTACGATTCTGTACAAAAAACTCACATGGAGATAGCATTTAGATTACACGTTAAACAGATACGAAAAGGGGTTAAACTATTTAAAATCAATCAATTTTGCCGCTGCTATATCAGATCTTTTCTTGAATATGGGGCTATAATATATGGATCTCTCAATAAAACTTCATTCCACCAAATTGAAATATTACAAAATAATGCATAGAGCATATGTTTAGGTTATATGAAATCAAAGTCTGTTGAGGGGTTGTATGTAGAAGTCCTCGAGTCCTCTTTCAAGTATAGAATAGATATGGTAAGTTCCAAATTTATAGCAAAAACCCATAACTCGGATTTATTCAATTCTGTCGTCTTATTAAATACATATGATTCAACCAACAGTTACTGGACTCGCAGACATTTCTCTCCATTATGTAAGCAATACAGAATAGCGAAATAAACTTTCGAAGAAAAGCTGAAAAATGAAATCACTTGGAGTTAGACGCGATTTTGATTCTTTTTTGTATTCCCACAAAAGTAATTATTCCCAGATAAAGCGAAAATGGTAGGATAATCTCAAATGTCTTAGTTGTATTTGTGAATACTTTCTTCCCACATCTTTATTTATAATGACGCCTCTAAGGGTTCTCTTGGAAGTGGGCTGTAGCCTTTATGTTCCATCTACTAATGTGTTTTAAAAATACAAACTGTATTAAAATCTATCCATATAGAAAGTGTCCAGAAACTCTGCTGCCAAACGGAAACTACAGCTACTAGAGGTAATTTTAAGTCGATTTAGCTCAAATTACCTCAATCCGAAAATGCTTCCTAAGGGAGCTACAGCCCTTTGAAGAAGACGTCCTCATAATAGTTTTCTTCAAATTACTCAAAAATACCGTAACTTAAAATATTCAAACTTGGTATAATCAATAAACAGTTACAAACCAGTCGTTTGCTGTAAATAATTTTTTTCTAGATCCATCACAAGTGTGTCAGTTTGGTGGGACCAACAGGTATTTTTATTAAAAAAAAATTATTTACAAGTTTTTTATGAATCCGACACCGTATTTGGAAAATTCAAGATAATTTTCATAAAAAATGATCTCTTCTTTCAAATCGATATCATGCACCGTTTTCGAGAGAAATAAATTTAAACTTTTTGTGTTTCTTACATAAAATCATATTGGATTATAATCTGTAATATCAAGTTGTCTTTGAAAAATCAACAAATTGTACAGATACTGGCAACAAAAGTCGTAAGTATTAAGTTGCTTACATTGTTTTGGAAATTTTAAATTAATTTTATTTTGTGAGGGTATAAAACAACAATCAACATTAAAAAAAACAAAGTTAGAGATAATTACCAACAGAAATCAGAGAATTATTTTACAATAGATGCTCTACATGGCGACCATTTGTCTCAATACACAAATTTATTCTTTCCTCTAAAGATCCTCTAATTTGTGCAAAAATTCCTGCATTATTTCTAATGGCATTACAAGCGTTTTGAATTCTGTTGCCACAGCTGATTACGGGTTTCTATTGGAACAGCATACACTAATGATTTTAAATAACCCCAAATACAAAAAACACAGGGGTTTAAATCTGCAAAGGGCTGTAGCTCCCTTAGGAAGCATTTTCGGATTGAGGTAATTTGAGCTAAATTGACTTAAAATCGCCTCTAGTAACTGTAATTTCCGTTTGACAGGAGAGTTTCTGGACACCCTATATAATACAGAAGCTATAGTCATTATTCAAGCTCTTAATTTTATTGTAGAATCCATTTTCACTCAGTCAGTTATTGCTACATATCATTTGTCTGTCTTAGAAGACTTGAAAAATATAAGCATACCCAACAGTCATTCCAATCCATACATATTTCAAATAAAAAAAATCATACTCACTGCGGTCACTACAGGTCAAGATATCAACTATTATATATAATTCCGACGTTGTTTCTTACATCAAACCCAACTCTCGAGAAATGGCTGGGAATGATATACAAATACTCATAACAGTCAATATTCTAAAGTACAGCAGTGTATTCCTGAGAATCCATGGTTCTTTAACCTACCTACTTGTAAGGAAACTGAGGAGAATAAATTGCCGGTTCCAATACGAATGGAAAGTTGCTTGCTTTGGGCGGGTTTCTCTACATAATTTTGAGCGTGTCAAAACTAATATTTATCGAAGGACCACTCTAGTTAAACAGCTAAAGACTGTATACAACTAAAACTCGAAGAAATATCAGACGCTTGGGGAAAACCACTGAATAGGAATAAGGAACAGGTGAGAAAATACACGCTTGCGGTTATACCTTATATTAAGACATTTTACCAAGCATCGTAAAAGGTATCGAAAACCAGACACGTGATGTTGCGTTCATCTGTCCTACTTGGCAGCCAGTGATTGATACAAATACTAAACTGGTCAGTTCCTCTTTCTGAGGTCCAAAATGAATACGTACAATGTAAATTCGACAATCTAACTCTCTCTTAGATTCAAAACAGTTCGACATCTAAATTGAATTTACAAATGGGAACAAATATAACATAACCTTGATAGAGCAATATGGTAACACTAATGGTGCCAGGAGACTAATACGGCAGATAAAATTTATAGAAGTAATCATAATTAATTAAAAGAGTATCGATAATCGATACTAACGACACTCGTATCGATGTTCAAGGGGACTTGAATTGAGAGCGACTGTCCCGTATAAATCAACTACGACTAGGAGACTATAACACATCATAAATACACTATGACAATGACTACACATATTAGTAAAAAGAGGTAGTGAAAGCAAGATTTATTACGCTCTAGTGAAAGCAGGAACGTATTACGATTTTGAAAAGAAACACTCTGTTTAAACGGTTGTTTGAACACTACTCCTAGAGTTTAATTAACAACCCTAATTAGAATAAGATTCGGACATGCTTGCTGTCCCGTACACTTATTCAAAATTAAAATCCAAAACAACAAATTATGCGATCGATTTGACTTTGGAGTATACCTGTTTTGAGTGCAACAAATATAAGGCAGATTGCGATATACTATTTGAAAGTTTGCGAAAATCTATCACCAGCTCCTTTAACATAATTACAGTGCTGAAACTACTGAAAAAAGAGCGATGCTTATGGGGTATTAATGAGCTCTATTAATTTCAAAAGTATGTCCATGATGTCATTAGTAGGTAGTTTCCTGTGTTTTTACCCATTTCTATGTTTCCTTCATATCCGAGGTCTAGTGTTGTTTGTCTTTAATTGAAAATGTATTGACGAACCGCTAGGCGAGAAGAGTGTGTAATAATCATCTTTTGTTGTAATAAAAAAGCATATATGTTGGATCTGGCTGAATGACCAAGGTCTATGCCATTTATGTTTTTATGAATGATGATGTGGTAAAAGTTACTTTCAATCACAAAGACTTATTTTACGAAGATAAAACAGCCACCAATATATTTATAGCTAGTTTTACAACCTCTAATGCCCGCCTCAGATTGTATGATATGTTAGATAAGCTAGGTGAAGCTGTTGTTTACTACGACACTGATTACATAGTTTATATTGATGATGGCCAAAATACCGTACCTACAGGCGAGATGATTGGTGATTGAAGCGATGAAATTTCCAGTGATGATTATATCACCGAATGGATATCGAGAGGACCAAAAAGCTATTACTACAAAACTCTTAAAGGTAAAGAGGTCACTTAAATTAAAGGTTTCACTTTGAATTATGAAAATAGTAAAATACTGAATAGTACCGCTATGAAGAGTATAATACAAGATTGTGAAGATAGCGTGACACTTCAATTTGATCAAATTACACGTAATTCAAAAACAAAAGATTTAGAGACTGAGTAATATTCTGTCATAAAATTGTCACTTGTATACACTTCGGGGGATGTATCGTGCGAAATTTCTCCAAAAAGGACCAAACATGTGGCACTTCAGGTACCATAGCATCCGTTGTACTAGCTCTGGTGAGCTAAAAATCAATAAGGTTCATCTATAAGATGCCCTGAAAAATATTCAATCATAAAATTGGTCACTTGTATACACTATGGAGGCTGTATCGTGCTAACAGAATGAAAATTCTTCAAAAATTACAAAAATTTGGTACCTAAAGTACTATAGCACCTGTTGTAACGGCTCTGGTGAGCTGAGAATCGATAGGGTTCATCTGTGAGATATCCTGAATAACATTCAATCCAAAAATTAGTGACTTCCTGCACTCCGAAGGCTGTATCGTGTTAACAAACTGAAATTTCTCAAAAAAATCATAAAAATGTCGTACTCCAAGTACCATAGCACTCGTTGTACTGGGTCTTATGTGCTGAAAATCAATACGGTGCATCTGTGAGATGTTCTGAACAATACTCAATCATAAAATTGGTGACTTGTTGCACTCCGGAGCCAACAAAAAATATAAGGAAAAGTGGCCGACGACAACGACGACGACGACATACACACAAGATTTTCTTTCTAAAACCCTTTTACTTTTCCGCCAACCTATCTAATATGCGAGAAAAGTATTGGTTTAGGTACCCACAAAAAAGTTGGAAATTTGAAATTTTTTTTTGAGTTATTTTTACGTTATCCATCAACAACAACACGAAAAAACGGTTTTTAGAAAAAAAAAACCTGTGTGTATGTCGTCGTCGTCGTTGTCGTCGGCAACTTTTCCTTGCAAGTCTTATTAGCACGATACAGCCTCCGGAGTGCAATAAGTCACCAATTTTATGATGGAATATTGTTAAGGACATTTCACAGATGAACCCTACTGATTTTCAGTTCACCAGAGCCAGTACAACGGGTGGTATGGTACTTGAAGTACGACATTTTGTCGTTTTTCTAGAAATTTCAGGTTGTTATCACGATACAGCCTCCGGAGTTCAGCAAGTCACCAATTTTATGATTGAATATTATTCAGGGCATTTCACTGATGAACCCTATTGATTTTCAGCTCACCAGAGCCAATACAACCGGTGCTACAGTACTTTAGGTACGATATTTTTGTCATTTTTGGAGAAGTTTCAGTTTGTTAGCACGATACAGCCACCGGAGTATATACACGTGATGAATTTTATGATTGGATATTATTCAGTGCTTCTTAAAGATGAACTCTATTGATATTGAGCTCACTAAAGCCAGTACAACGGGTGCTGTGGTACTTGAAGTACGAAATTTTTGTCATTTTTGGAGAATTTTCAGTTTGTTAGCACGATACAGCCTCCAGAGAGTATACGATTGATCAACTTTATGAATAAGTATTGTTCAAGGTGTCTCACAGATGAACCCTATTGATTTTCAGTTGACTAGAGCGAGTACAGCGGGTCCTATCAAACTAGATATACTAAATTTTTGGTTATTTTTGGAGAAATTTCGGTTTGTTAGCACGATACATCCCCCGAAGTGTATACAAGTAACAATTTTATGATAAAATATTGTTCAGGGCCACAGATGCGGAAATTCACCAGACCTAGTACAACGGGTGCTATGGTACTTGAAGTACGACATTTTGTCATTTTTTGGAGAAATTTCAGTTTGTTAGCACGATACAGCCTCCGAAATTCCACAAGTCACCAATTTTATGATTGAATATTGTTCAGGACATTTTACATATGAACTCTATTGATTTTCAGCTCACCAGAACTAATACAAGAGGTGCTACAGTACTTTAAGTACGATATTTTTGTCATTTTTGGAGAAGTTTCAGTTTGTTAGCGCGATACAGCCTCCGGTGTATATACAAGTGATAAATTTTATGATAGGTTATTATTCAGAGCATCTCAAAGATGAACCCTATTGATATTCAGCTCACTAAAGCCAGTACAAGGGATGCTATGGTACTTGAAATACCAAATTTTTGTCATTTTTTGAGAATTTTCAGTCTGTTAGCACGATACATCCTCTAGAGAGTATACGATTGATCAATTTTATGATTGAATATTGTTCAAGATATATCACAGATGTACCCTATTGATTTTCAGTTGTTTAGATCGAGTTCAGCGGGTCTTATAAATCCAGATATACTACATTTTTGGTTTTTTTTTGGAGACATTTCGGTTTGTTAGCACGATACATCCCCCGAAGTGTATACAAGTAACAATTTTATGATAGAATATTGTTCAGGGCCACAGATGCGGAAAAGTTAGTTTTAATCTTTAAAACCGTTTATTTCCGTGTTGCTCTTGATGAAAACCGTGAAAATAATTCAAAATTCCAACTTTTTTTGGGGTAAACCAATAGTTTTCTGGCATATTAGATAGGTTGGGCGGAAAAGTAATATGTCATCTTCATAATGACAGAACTTCACGTGATTCCTTCCTGATGTTTAACAATTATTTTTGGCTAGACAAAGAAGTTACAGTTACCTATCTTATAATTGACTTAATATGTATGTTCAAGACTAGAAAGTCTTGAATTATATTGCTTATGATGCTTTTAAAAATATGTAAGATATTTGTATGTTACTTCTTTTCGTCATTCTATATATTCAAGGCGTAAATTCATTTCAGTTTCTAGCGCTGTAAAAATGTGCTGAAGAATTGATAGATATTTTGTATTGTTGTAAATTCAAAAGGGTAGTTACACTTTATTCGCAGCTTTTGTTAAATACTTTTAAAATATCACGTTTCGCAATAATAATTGTGAATAGTTTTGTTGGAGCATTGAAATAACACGTGTTATATTTGGTAACCCCGTATATGGTTGAACACAGTAGATGCTGACAGCGGACTTTATTATTTGTTTATTGTTGAATTATTATTGTACATATTTTTATTGCTGATATAGTTAGTTTTGCTAATTAATAAATTCATTTTACATATGCAGTCTGATGTCAACTTTTAAATAATAAAGATCAATCCAATAAAATAATATTGTGTAATTAATTTTTGAAAGTATTTTGTTTTTTAAAAATAAGTTCTCGATACGGAGACTTATAAGTGGCGCAGTCAGTAGGATTTTCGTAGGAAATCCATCGTGGACAATCCG
The DNA here is from genome assembly GCA_963921935.1 of Galeruca laticollis. Taxonomy (NCBI): domain Eukaryota; kingdom Metazoa; phylum Arthropoda; class Insecta; order Coleoptera; family Chrysomelidae; genus Galeruca; species Galeruca laticollis. The sequence goes on from OY998180.1 coordinate 79,261,809, forward strand.
GGAGTGTCAACTCTTTGACGAAAATCGAAACCAGACCAGTTCCAGTGGAATCCATCGTGGAAGCCAGGGGCACATCTTGAAGAAACCGTTGCTAGATACAGATAACGGATGTGGTAAGAATTTAGTTCATGTCAGACTCCTCTTCACCTATAGAATCCTTAAGTGAAATCAATAGCTCTGAAGAGTTCGATAACTTCGATAATTTTATTTCAAATTCAAACTTCATAGATAATATTATAATTAATAGTTTAAGCGATTTGCCAATCAATATGCCGGTGCCAACTTTAGATATTAAAACTTTGTCTATTATTCCAAATTTTGATGGAAATGCAACTAAGTTACATAGATTTATAAGTGTTACCGAATCTATTCTAACTCATTATTTTGATAGAGAAAATTCACATAATTTCCAAAATATTCTTTTGCTAAATGGTATTCTCAATAAATTAGAAGGTAGAGCGGAAGAAGTGGTAGCTATAAGTGGTTCAAATAGTAATTGGATAGATATAAAAAACACATTAAATTCAAACTTTGGAAATCAAAGAGATGAAAATTGTTTGAATCAGGACTTAGTAAATATGAGACAAAAAACCAATGAAATTACTTATCAATTTCACGAGAGAATTTTGCAGTTACTTAACACTATTTGTAATTATATTGATTTACATAGTCAAGGACCTGAAAGGGACTCAAAAAGATCATTCTTCACTAAACAAAGTTTAAAAACATTTCTCGCAGGTTTAAAGGAACCGCTAGGTCCTATAATTCGAGCTATGAGACCTAATAGTCTAGAATACGCTATACAATTCATAAGAGAGGAAGATAATATTAATTATATTCAGAAAGGCCAACATTTTTCTAATAACATAAATTATTGGCAGTATCCTAATCAACCTCCTTTAAGAAATCCATCATATCAACAACCCTCAACGTCCCAACAATTTCCCAGAGGACCCATTCAAATACAACAGCATACAAATCCTCCATATTCTCCTAAATATCCAAATAATAATCAAGTTTTTAGAAACCCCCAGAATGTATGGAAACCGATCCCGCAATACAAACCAAATCTCACTACCCCTATGAGTACTTCGACTAGACAAACTTCAAATCATTTCAGAAATCAAAACCATAATTATAACCGTAACCAAAAACCAAATTATATTGCCGAAGAAATATTTAATAGTAATACTTCAGATAATACTAGGGATGAAAGCGAAATAGCTCATTCTTCTAATCAAACTTACGAATATTATAGTGACGAAGTAGATGAAAATTATTGAGAAAACGGAAATTTACAATTGGTTTACGAAATGGACTAAATGACATAGTTGAATTAAATATTTCTACAAATAAGCCAGAATTACCTTATCTTAAAATTTCAAATCCTCTCAAATTACTATTAGATACTGGTGCTACAAAATCATTTTTACGACCAGAAATTGCAGAAAAATATTATAAAGAAAAAAATTTCTTGGAACCTTTTACTGTTACAGCAGTGTATTAGTCGTCAACTCATCAACACTGTGCTAAATTACCTTTATTTTCAGAGTTTAAACAAAGTGGTAACATAAAATTTCATTTATTTGATTTTCATGAATATTTTGATGGTTTAATTGGGTCAGATGATTTAAAATTACTTAACGCCAAAGTTGATTTTAAAAAATCAATTGTAGACACACCATTTGCTTCTATATATAAATTATTTTTCAAGTAACCGTAAATGTAGCTTTAAGACAAAAATAGAACCATATGGTAGAATTCTAGTTAATATTCCTGTATCGACATATAATGGTGATATTTTAATACCAAGGCAAAATATAAAAAATTGTGAAATTCCTTCTATTCTTACAACTGCAAAAAACGGATATGCGATTGTGGAAATTTTTAATAAAACGAGCGAAGACATTATTTTTAATTTAACAGAACCTATAAAATCGGCTGCTTTTGATAAAAATTGTTATGAGTTATTTCACGCAGATGTTAGAGACAGTGGTTACACTGAGAAACCTGACATTGAAGCACTTTTAAGAACCGATCATTTAAATTCGGAAGAAAGAAATCATATTTTCAAAATTTTCCGTAAATATAATGGTATATTTTATAGAGAAGGAGAACCTTTAACTTTCACTAATCAAATTAAACATAGTATAAAAACTAAAGACGAGCTCCCAATTTATTCAAAATCTTTTAGATACCCTTATGCACATAAACAAGAAATTCAACGTCAAATTAAATCTATGTTAGTCAAGGTATTATAAGGCCGAGTACAAGTGCCTGATCGTCGAATATTTGGGTTGTCCCAAAAATACCAGATGCGTCAGGGAAAAAAAAGTATAGAATTGTAGTGTATTTTCGTAAGTTAAATGAAAAAACTGTAGATGATAGATACCCTATTCCTTTAATAAGTGACGTAATGGATAAACTAGGTAAATGTAATTATTTCAGTACTTTAGATTTAGCTAGCGGATTTCATCAAATAGAGATGAGTCCTGAAGATATACCAAAAACAGCTTTTAGAGTTGAAAACGGTCATTACGAATATTGTCGCATGCCAATGGGTTTAAAAAATTCACCCGCAACTTTCCAAAGGGTTATGGATAATATTCTTAGAGGATTACAGAACGAAATTTGTTTAGTGTATCTCGATGACATAATAATATTTTCGACTTCACTACAGGAGCACGTAACTAATCTTGATAAAGTTTTTAAACGATTAAGAGAAACAAATTTCAAATTACAATTAGATAAGTGTGAATTTTTGAAAAAAGAAAATGCTTATTTAGGTCATATAGTAACACCGGAAGGAGTTAAACCCAACCCTGATAAAATTTCAGCTATAAAAAAGTATCCAATTCCAAAGGCTACCAGAGAAATAAAATCATTTTTAGGTTTGATTGGATATTATAGAAAATTTATTAAAGATTTCGCAAAAATTACTAAACCTCTTACTAAATGTTTAAAAAAGGATGCAAAAATTATACATAATGCTGAATATAAATGTTGCTTTGAAACTTGTGAAAATCTTTTAGAAAACGAACCAATTTTACAGTAGCCGGATTTTAATAAAGATTTCATTTTAATTACAGATGCTAGTAATGTTGCTCTGGGTGCAATATTATCGCAGGGCACAGTTGGGAGAGATAGGCCCGTGTCTTATGCTTCTAGAACTCTCAATGAGTCAGAACAAAATTATAGTACAATAGAAAAAGAATTGTTAGCTATTGTGTGGGCTACAAAGTATTTTAGACCCTACTTATACGGTAGAAAATTTAAAATTATTACTGATCATCAACCATTGAAGTGGCTTATGAATTTGAAGGAGCCAAACTCTAGGTTAGTGAGGTGGCGCCTCAAGCTGGAGGAATTCGATTATGAGATTGAATATAAACGTGGAGTAGCAAACAGCAATGCTGATGCTCTTTCAAGAGTAGAAATCAATTCCAAAGAAATATTTGAATATATAGAAAATTTTAATAAAGCTCTTTCAGAAGATCCACGAGATAATGATGAAAATGAGTCCTTAATAGTAAACTTGGATGATAATAATGACGACAGGGAAGGAACAGACGATCTCACTGTTCATACTAGTAGAGAAGAGCCAATTTTAGGAATGTGAATTACGGAAAAATGTGTAAATTCTTATGACCACCAAATCATAATAGATTTTGTTTTACAATCGGCAGCTAAACCAAAAATAGAACAAATTTTCAAAACAAAAATACGGTTACATGTTCAAATTGCATTAAATAATTTACAACAAGACATTATAAATGTATTTAAAAATGATGTAGATCCAAAATACACTTATGGTATATATTTCTTGAAAGAAGGACCCATATCACGTATATTAGAAATATTAAGAGGAACATTCAAAAATTCGGCTTATAAGTTAATACATTGTAAGTTAAAATTGACAGACGTAGACGAAAAAGACGAACAACATGAGATTATTCGATACACTCATGAAGGCGAAACTAATCACCGCGGCATGATTGAGACAGAGACAAGAATAAAAAGAACTTATTATTGGCCTAGTATGAAAAATGATGTAACAGATTTTATTAACAAATGTGAAATATGCCAAACTAATAAATATGATCGTAATCCTCCTAGACAAAAATTAATGATAACTCCGACGGCATCCAAACCGTTTGAAATTATTCATATTGATTGTTTTTCAGCACAAAATCAAAATTTTTCAACATTAATAGACAGTTTTTCTAAATATGGGCAAGCTTATCAAACTATGTCTTTAACAGGACTAGAAATTATTAAAGCATTATTAATTTTTATGACTCATCATGGTGAACCGACATTAGTAATTATGGATAATGGTAAAGAACTCAAAAATTCATTGTTACAAGAATTTTTTGATGTGCATAAAATTAAATGTCATTATGTTTCTTCCAACAGTTCCCCATCGAAAGGTGCTATAGAACGTTTTCATTCCACAATAATCGAACATTTAAGAGTTATTATAGCAAAAAATGAAGATAAAATTAATATATTTATGGATATGCCTTATGCAATTTTAGGTTACAATAACTCAATTCACTCTGTAACTAAACAGAAACCTATAGATATTATAAATGCACATTTCGATTCGGGATAAATTTTCGATATAGATATTGACAAAAAATTAATTAATAATTATATACTCGAACATCGCGAGACAACCGTAGAACTTCATAAAAAATTGAATGAACGACTTATAACAGAAAAAGAAGAAACAATAACTTACCATAATAAAGACAGGCACGAACCTTTAGAATACGAAGCGGATACAGACGTTTATCGAAAAAATACAACACTTATTAGAAATAAATGGAATCCAAAATTTAATAAAGATAAAATCAGAGAAAATAAAAACACTGCGGTAACAACAACGAGAAATGCAATTTTACACAAACAAAATTTAATACGACCAAAAACTAACAAGAGAAAACTTTTACAGGATGCCACTAATCCTTATGATACTGATCCTACAACCAGTAAAACCCCAGGAAATTCAAATGATGAACCTGAACAATAATCCTGGAATACTTCGTTATTTATTAGGTACCGCTAAAGTTAAATCTAGTATTCATACATTTCTTCATTATTATGATCTTTTACCAATTAGAAATGAAATTCAAATTTTAAAATTAGCTTTCAAAAATGTAACAGAGGCTATTCAAATTGGCCTTAGTTATCCATATCATATAGCATTAGAAAATTTTATTAAAGGTGTTTCTTATCAATTAAATAGTGCAGAAAATAAATTAAACTCTTTAATGCCTTCTATTAGGGTCAAACGAGGCCTTTTCAACGGACTTGGCAATGTAATAAAAGTCATTTCCGGAAACTTAGACGCTGATGACGCATTACGATATGACGAAGCGATTTCAACACTACAAAATTCTCAACAGGAAATTGTAAACAATCTAAATCAGCAAATCTCACTTACAAGTGATATAATTCAAAACCTTAATGAAACAATGAACTTAATAAAACATAATCAGGATATTATTTTGTTCAGGCATAGAAAAAATCAGAAATTCGCTTAATACGTTTATTTTTGAATTTGATGATTATTTACAAACGCGAAATATTTTAGATCAGTTAAATCTGAATATAAATATAATTTTACAAATATTAGGGGAAATAGAAAATGCTATTGCATTCGCACGCCTCGGTATACTTCATACAAGTAAAATTAGCATTGAAGAAATGGAATCAATGGTATATACAGTTTTTAAATTTCATACAGCAGATGAAATACTTTTTCAAAATTTAGAAAATGATACTTATAAATATTATGGAGTATTAGATGTAGAATCATATTACTCAGGCACAAAGATTATTTTTGTTATTCACTTTCCTATAGTATTACCTGATATATATTCTTATTATTACCTTTATTCCATACCTACCCCAAACTCTACTACGATTATCCCTCGTGATACCTATCTGATAATGAATGACGATTTCTACCAATATATCCAACAACCCTGCATCAAGCTAGAAACCAGCCACTACTGTCCAGATTGTAGAATGTCCAGGGGAGTGGAGAGCGAACATTGCGTATTCGAATTACTACAGTTACAGCATCCCAAACCCAAGAGTTGCCAAAGAACCCCATTCAAAATTTCAAGAAATCTAGTTCAACAAATTGATGACGCTCACTATATTGCTATTTTTATTAATCGAAGCAAGATAGAAACACGATGTGGAAGAAATGACTTCACATTCCTAAAAGGAAATTTTCTCATCAATGTACCATATAAATGCGAATTTATTTTAGAAAACGAAAATTTTATTAATGAAAAATTTATAACGAAAGGTCAACCTCTATTGCTGCCTGAAGTTACCATAGATTATTCAAGAAAGGAAGAGGAACTACACGAAATACATTTAGAAAATATACCACTAGATGACATCCATTCACTTCAAGAAAAACAAAAACAAATAAAACCAATGTTCTTGAAACATCTCAAGGTAAACCCAGTTTCACCCTGGAATATAATGGCGTATATTATAGTAGCCATTTTAATATGTATCTACGTCGCAACATAAATTAGAAAACTTTATAAATTAACCACAGAAGCTTCCATAGAAGAGGTACAAGATGAAACAGTCCATCCTGAGCCACAACCAAGGGCATTTTTCACTCCTTGAAATATGCCAAACTCTAAGGGCGGAGGTGTTATATTTGGTAACCCCGTATATGGTTGAACACAGTAGATGCTGACAGCGGACTTTATTATTTGTTCATTGTTGAATTATTATTGTACATATTTTTATTGCTGATATGGATAGTTTTGCTAATTAATAAATTCATTTCACATATGCAGTCTGATGTCAACTTTTAAATAATAAAGATCAATCCAATAAAATAATATTGTGTAATTAATTTTTGAAAGTAGTTGTAATAAAGTAATAAAATTGTTTTTTAAAAATAAGTTCTCGATACGGAGACTTATAAGTCACGTTTTAAAAGTCGTGATAGACATATTGTCGCATTGTGTTTGAAATCTTATAGTTAAAAATTTAGGAAAATGTCACGTTTCACACTATTATCTATTGTATTGTAAAAACCCTAAAGTGAGAATATAATTGTAACTTATTGTCACTTTGCGCGTGAATTTTTATTTTCGATGGTCGGAAGATTGTAAGAAACGTTTGAATAACCTTTCTGAGTGAAAAGGTTACAATTGCTATTGGAGTATTTAATAGAAATTGAAATATCTATTGAAGGCGTCCATTGTTGATTCTTGTCGATGAACCCGACGAGACAAATGATACTGGCCAAAAGGAAATGTTTATTTCCATTTGGTCAACCTTATCCACGTGTAAACACGCACCTTGCAGATATCTATTTAACACGTCTTACAACGTGAATAAATCATTTTTTAATACTCATTGAAACGAGTTCAACACTCAATAACGAAATTCGTTCTACTACTCATCGAAGCGATTTAAACACTCGAAATCAGTTCAGTACTCAAGTTATTTCACAACGAAATCAGTTCAATACTCAAGTTAGTTCATAACTCAGTTCAACACTCAATCGAGTTCATCGAGTCGTCGTTACATATCGAAGTAACTTCACTCAAAGTCAAACAGTCAGAGATACTAAGGCTAACACATCGTTACTTAGTTTCTATACGAGACAAGTGAATATTCATCACATCGAAACATACAGTGCCTTCCGATCTGAAACCACCGAAGTTCAACATTCATAACTTTGTACCATTCTTGTAAATTTGTACATAATAAAATATTAATTTCGACATTAATTTTGTCAAATTAAGATTATTTATCTAGTTGAATGTCTACGCCAGTCGACGAAGTTCAACTAGAAATATAATCAAAAACAATGTATGAATAGACAAAAGAAGAAGATATGATATCACAAATATTAGAGTTTAGATATTATTAGCCGTGTGATCAGTATAACTGCGCAATTATATCGGAAACAAGGAAATCAATCATCTGCTGATATTTACAATTATTATAACTTAAGAAGATAGTTTAATATTGGACACCTCCCTAAATATATCTGTTCATTGACGACTTCATATTGTGGATTGCTTAAGTATCCTTTAATTCCTCAAGGAAATCTGGATCTTGTTTGTTGTCACAAATATGTAGTTCTTCTAGTTCTGTGTTAATTAATTAACACGTAACACAATCGAATTTTAATGATGGAATCTTTGAATTGAGACAGGAGTATTTACGTAAAATAAAAGGATACCGTTATTCAAACAAAACATGCGTTGCTATTGTCGGCCAAAAATATAACTAAGTCTTCTGCCGATTATCGCGAAAATATGAGCGGCTTTTGCCTAATATTCTGGTGAACTCTGTAATGGTTATGGACAATGCGTCGTATCATTCCCGAATATTAAATAAAAATATTAATATTTTTGAAAATGTTTCAGTGTAAAAAGAATTAATTAAACAAATAAACAGCCGGAAATTCCAAAATGAATACGTCCGGCCATACCCTTTCGCACCAGTAGTTTCCAACCTGGAGACGATTCTACTTCAGAAGATTCAGACAATTCCAGTTAGGTATAAAATTCTTTTATTACATACCCACCCACTAAACAAGAAACATAACAAGTCTTTTTTGTGATGTTCTTTTTAGAGACTTTTCGTGATGTTTATTTAAAACGTTAATAAGATATCCCCTAGATGTCTTAATTTTATTACCAACTCTATTAACATCCATGTCATGTAAATAAAACATATTTTTGATGTACACAGTAATACTTGAATTCGCAGTTACATACACATCCTATGAACTTCTTCTTAGTAACTTCCTATAGGAAACATCCATACGATGTTAATTTGTATACTTCTCACTAATGTCACATACAGAACGTTACTGTAATATTACAAATTAACATGTTTCTAAGATGATCACATGTTGCAGTTACTTTTACATCTTTCGAAATAATTTTTATTAACATCGTACTTATCACGTCTGTACGACGTTAGTTCATAAAACTCTCAGTAATATATCATATTACCCACACATCACAGTAACATAAAAAAGAAGAAAACAGAAGAGGAACTGATGAACGAAACAAACCAGTAGTTATCTGTTGAAACAAAAATGACAAGCATGAAATGGCGGATGGTTTCCAGTTATGTGTTATATTTTATTTGCAGGAAGCACATATTTTGCAAGTAGTACTTGAATAAAGTGGTCTTCGTTTTCGTTAGTTCCTACTAAGCTACAGTTTCTATATTTAGTTATAATTCTTGTTATAATGGACGAACAACAATTGTTATTGGTAAGTACTTATTCCAAAATCATAATTATTAAAACTTAATACTCATTCAATACTTTAATCGGCTATTATACATCGATATTACCTAGTAAGTATATTTTGAAAACGATTCACAATATTTCAAATCCTAGATATGCATTATACCCTACAAAAAACTTGATATTGCAATAGGGTAGATATTATTATTAATACTAAAACATGCTCATATGTTGGCAGATATTTAAATCTAGAAGACAATACTTTAAATGTTGAAGATGTTTCAGAAGCTACTTACACAAATAAAATAAAAAACAAATAGTTGGTAATTATGTAATGAAAGCGGAGTAACTATTTCAGATAGTCTGATACAAACATTGTATTGAACAGTACAAAAAATATTGAATCGAGTTTTAGTAGTAGTCTTAGCCATCAATATAGTTTTGCAGGTTTAGAAAATTTTAACATTATTAATAACAATTCTTGTGAACAATTAGACACTGTTTAAGACTTCAAAAACAGAAATTTCTGTTAAAAAGCTCATTTTCATTTGAAAATTCACTGAATACAATAAATAAGCTATAGCTGTCCCTTACAATGGTACCTATATTAATCTAGTTGAAGAATATGTAACTTAGGATACTGAATTCTCCAGTCAACAAACAGCATTCAATTATTTATTATTGAAGAAGCACAGCTATTGGATACTCAATTGGATACAATTAATTATAAACTCATTTAACTTGATATTGTGTTCATATCTCTTCTTCATAAGTAGTTTTTTTGCATACAGTGTATTAGTAATGCTTAGTTTTCATTAAGTTACAATTCCACGATGTTAATATACAACTTGTTCCAGGATGAAAATAACAAGATGTTAATAGTATATTATTTTATACAGAAAAGAAGTATGAATTTTCATAGCACACCTGAATTAACCTGCCAAATGGAGTGAGGCATGGAATAGAAGGTATATCATGAAAAGTCACTTCTCGAAATAAAATGTTATTATTCCTTCGAAGAACTCCGCATGTATCTTATGGAAAATGGGTCCCAGTCAATTGGCTGAAAATCAAGTTTGATGTAGTTTATGATGATCGATCAAAGGTCTCCATGGGCACTATTTGATCTAAAGTAATTGTTTTATCAGCTGTTGTTCAGAACACCTTCAAATATTTCAAAGATAAAGATTTTGAAGTGTACGTTATGGAATGGTTGAGGCACTCGAAAAAAGTAACCGTAAGTAAACGATAGAATTTTCTTTAATCAGATTGGATTTCTGTTGATGTAACGTAATGTTTCATTAAATCTTTATGGTGTGAAATTTTTATTAGTTTTAATATAATTAGAAAACTATTCTAATAAATTCTGTGAACTCGCTGTAATGTATGTGTATCCATTAAACTTTATTAATTCAGTTTCAAAGTATGTTACGTTATGTTAACTACGGATTAATATACCCTTTTTTATTTCTTGCTTTCACTGAATGTGCTCAATAGTTTCCACTTCCCAGACATGCTATGTAATATGCTAACACAATTCTTTTTTTTTAGGTTGGATTGCTGGACAAGATTTTTTTTTTTCTAATTTTGTACCTGTTTTTTTCAAATTTACTGTACTGTTCATTAATAGTGAATAAACGTTTTAAATCCTTTATTGCTTTTTTGCTATTTTATTTTAAATGTACAGGATAAACAACTAAAAACGACTGTAGGCCACATCTCAGAAAAGAATCATGGTTCAACGTCCAAAAAAATTACCTTTAGGTAAGGGATCCTGAAAAATATTTTGCAGCCTCTAAAATATCTGCTAGGGTGGAATGAACACTCGAAAACATAATACTCCAAAAAAACATTCTAAAGTTGTCCTAAAAATACAATTTTTGAAATCTTGATGAGATTATGAATAAATTTAATTAAGGTGATTTTTTTCCATTCTTTGAAGAATAATGGGTGGGAAAGGTTCAAACTTATGAACAAATGTATACCTTTTTCGTTTTTTAACTGATATTAATGATTTTAGCTGCATTAAAAGGTTCTTCTTTTAATAAGATTGATAACAAAATTAGATAATTTTGTATCCACTCGGAAATTTCAAATGTAAATTGAAGCATTTTTTAAATTTATATATCTGATATTGTAAATCTTATATCTTGGAATAGATTCCTATTTTTAACCCCTTTTCATCAGAATTTAAAAAACGCCTCATTACATTTGAAATTTCTGAGAAAAATGGGAAAATTGTGGAGTTTTATTAAAGCATTGACAAAATTGTCCAATTTTGTTATTTTTGTTAAGCATTTCTTATTAAAAAGGAAAAACTCCTTCAAATGAAGCCAAAAACATGGATATCGATTAACAAAAAAAGTGTTACGACATTTGTTGTTTGGTTTGAACCTTCCCCACCCCTTTTTTGAACAATAAAGACAAAAAGTCCCTAACTACATTTTTTCATAATCTCAACAATATATCAAACATTGTATTTCTAGGATACGTTTAGTATGTATTTTTTGGAGATAATCACAGTTTTATGTTTTTAAGTGTTCATTCCACCCCATAGGAGATATTTTAGGAACTTAAAAATATTTTCCAGCGATTTTTCAGGGTCATTTTCCTGAAGGTATTTTTTTAAAGTTGAACTATGACTATTTTTTGAAATATGGCCGACAGCCGGCGTTCTTAGTTGTTCACCCTGTATTTGCTGATTAGGCACAGAAACATCTATAGGATGTCATCCAGAATGTTTGAGGTATATTATTTAGAGGTTTGTGTAATGTCCATACAACATCTACGAGAATACACTGTATTGTTTTTGAAATGTCGCATTTAGATCATTGATAAGATGTTATTTTTTAGACATTGCATTAACATCGACAAGATGTTAAAAGGCATTTCAGAATGTAACAGAAATGTTGTTTTCAGTTCGTTATAAAGACTTCCTTTTGAGGAAGTTCTAGTAACAGCCCATTAATGTAAAAAGGCAGCGCTTCAACATCGCTGAGAAGTTAAGTTGAAACATCACAAAAGTTAACAGCCACAAGCTGGGCATAAGCGGTTGTATAGATGTGCATGTGATAAAAACAAGAGGGAAAAAAGGAAGAACATTATCACAATGTGATGTTGAATTAACATAACTGTAATATTTATTTGCATAGTGGGCAGTTATTGCCCACGTGTCCAATAACTATAATTTAGCTGTCCAATCATTGTAATTATTAATAAATTAATGTTTGAATACATGAAAAAACATAAAAATTCTGTGGACATTTTGTAATGAAATAAGAAAGAATTAGCCATATTCCTAGGTAAAGATATACAAATTAAGTAGGTAGGTAACATTTAATATTAAAAAAAAATAATCTTCACAAGTGAAGTAATAGAACATAAATTCTGTAATCTTTGATTTTTGTAAAATAAAATAGTTTTACTATTTAATACAGAAGTTTTATCATACTCAAACGGTTTCATAAAGGTACAAACTTTACCTCATCCGGAGAAAATATAAAAATGTTTATATCAAATTCCTGATGATGCAAAGTTTATACCTTCATTGTCGAAAACAATTTGAAAAATAAATAAATTATACAATCTTCAATGTTTCAAATAAATAGCTTCACTAGTTACATATTGCTTCAGACAAGTTTTGAAATGTCAAAAAAACAGTATGATGAAGCAGCAATAGCTGAAATTTGAGAACAAGGGAGTTCATTGAGAGCTACCGTCAAAAAGTATGGTGTTCCAATGTCATCTGTATCTTTAAAGTTAAAAAATCCTAGACACAAGGAGACATTCGGCCCTCGTCCAATTCTCACTGAAGAAGAAGAAAACCATTAGCTAAGTGGATTGTGGACTTAGCGAGGAAAGGAATTCCACGAAAAAAGGAAGACCTTCAGTCAAGTGTTCAAACTTTTTTAACCCTTAAGTGGTCGCTTTGGCGTAAAAAGTACGCCACTTAACCAAAAACCAACCTGAAATCACTAGTAATTGTCAAAACTTTACGAACGCCCATGTAACCTCTCACCTATAAGTCTTCTTTCCGCTACTCAAGCAGCAACACGAATCGCGCGGTTAGTCATTCTCCAGGCTTTGCCAAAGTGGTACTAGTTCCGAGCGGAGTATAAAATACGCCAAGCGACTATGTAAGTATATTTTTTCGTTTCTTTGTTTTTTCCTTAATTTACTACGCCTATTATTTTTTTTTGTATATAGGTATTCCATCCCAGTTAAATACCCTAACAACTTAACGAAATGAAATGGAAGCAATGGTGCTCAAAATATTGGAGTCACCTGATGACGAAGAAATTGTTGGAGGCTCTGATGAAGACGACTCTGACGAAGAAATTCAAAGAAGTGACCACGATTCCTGTTCAGAATCATAAGCTGATAAGAATGACTTGCAGGAACGCGATGATACTATTCCAGAAGACTCAGAAGAGGAAGTGGGTCGTAGCATCTTCAAAAGTAAGGACAAAGGCCTAAATTGGAGTGAGGCACCTCTAAGAAGTAAGTTTGCCAAGCAAGATGCAAAGAATATTGTAAAAATATTTCCTCGACCATTACTAAAGCGTGAAAGCGTCGCAGATGAACTAAGTGTCTTCTTCCAATTCATAACATGTGAGCAAATCGAAAAAATACTAAAATATACAAACATATTTATTACATCTGTTCAGGATAATTTCAAAAGGGAAAGAGATGCCAAAGAAACTTGCAAAGAAGAAATATTAGCTCTTTTCGGCTTGTTATACTTATCAGGGCTAAAGAAATTGAGTCACACAAATTTTCGCGAAATATGGATAACTGATGGTACTGGGTTGATCATTTTTCAGGCCTGCATGGGTTACAAAAGATTTCTGTTTCTCTTGAGAGCTTTGAGATTAGATGATAAAAATGACAGGCCACAAAGAAGATCACTTGACAAGCTGGCTCCGATAAGGGAGATTTATGATGATTTTGTGGAAAAGTGCAAAAACAACTATTGTCCTGGTGACAGATTGACAATTGACGAAATGCTTATTCCATTTCGTGGCCGATGCAGTTTTATACAGTATGTACCAAACAAACCAGCTAAATATGGTATAAAGGTCTTTGCACTATGTGACTCCAAGATGTTCTACGTTTCCAATTTCGAAATATTTTGCTGAAAGCAACCGGAAGGATTATATAAAGTTCCGAATTCTCCCACTGATGTCGTGCTCAGATTGGTTGAACCATTTAAAAATATAAACAGGAATCTAACCACAGACAACTGGTACACCAGTTACCCATTAGCTCAAACGTTGTTTGAGAAGAAAATTACACTTGTGGGGACTCTGAAGAAAAACAAAATAGAAATTCAATTGGAGCTTCTTCCTTCAAAATCTCGAAGCATAAATTCGTCTGTATTTGCATTCACTAAAGAAACTTCTTTGGTGTCATACTGTCCGAAAAAAAATAAGGTTGTACTTCTCCTCTCGACTATGCACAACTACGATTCTATTGACCACGATACTCTGAAACCACAGATAGTTTTATTTTACAACTCAACCAAAGGTGGGGTGGACACCGTGAACCAGATGTGCGCAAATTACACTGTTCAAAAACGAACCAGACGATGGCCGTTAGTCGCCTTTTATCAAATTATGAATATAGCAGGAATTAACTCGAACATCATTTTCAACGCATTTCAGGGAAGGAGAAGAAAGAAGGATTTTCCTAAAAAACTTATCAATGTCTCTTATGAAACCTATTTTGACGATGAGATCTAGTATGTATAAGAAATCTACCTTTTGATGTGAAAGAGTTTCTAGAACAATATCGGCCTCCAATAGCTGCTCCAGAAGAAGCTACAATTGATGAAAAATCTGAGGGAAGGTGTGTCCAATGTGGAAGAAAAAAGAACAGAACAACTACCATAAAATACAACACCTGCAAAAAGTCCGCATGCAAAGAGCATGTCATTACTACACACTCCTGCTTGATTTGTAACTCTGCTCAAAATGATGGAACTTCAGAAAATACCCCATAGAATAATACTATTAATATATTTTGATAATTTTGAACATTTTTTTTATAGTTAAACGCTCTATTCTTCGAGTTCTACTTATATATACTCATGTATGAAAAGATCTGCTTTGTACATTAAATATTAAACAAAATAATGTTTTTCTTTTTTTTGTCAGCATTTGACTGTTATAAACAGGCTAAGGTGCTCTTTCCCTTGGTGGCGTACAAAATACGCCAGGCGCCTAATTATGTTAAAATAATTATAGCGACCACCTAAGGGTTAAATAGCCATCCACGTCCAAACCCATTTAAAAACAACAGACCTGGGGATGGTTGGGTTAAGGCCTTTTTAAGACGTCACCCTTTTATAGTACAACGGACTAGTAAAGCAGTGACTTCTGCTAGTCCTTGTGTGGCAGAAAAAGAAATACGGAAATGGTTTGAAGAAATTCCTCAATACATAAAAGATAGAAACCTGGAAAATGTAATCAATGATCCAGACAGGGTTTTTAACGGAGATGAAACTGCCTTTCAAATATGTCCTAACACGGGAAAGGTACTAGCATGTAAAGGAGAAAAAAATGTCTATGCAATACAACAGGGTGCTACAAAGGAGAATATTACCGTCATGTTTACATTTTCGGCTAATGGAACCTCTTATCCACCAATGATCGTGTACGGATTCCGGAAAAAGTTGCTGTTACTGTTCCTGCAGGATTGGGTATTGCAAGAAGTGAGAATGGTTGGATGACTTCAGAGGTGTTTTTTGAATATATGGGGAACGTTTTTCATCCTTATCTCATACAAGAGAAGATCGAACTGCCAGTTGTATATTTTTTAGACGGACATAAAACGCACATGACATATCAGCTTAACAAGCTTTGTTCAGAGCTTCAAATTGAACTGATAGCTTTATATCCCAAAGGCACCCGAATCCTCCAGCCTGCAGATGTGTCAGCTTTTCGTCCAATTAAAGTTGCATGGAAGAAATCAGTTAGAGGGTGGTGTGCTCAGCATGTCAACGAAATGGTGACTAAACTAAACTTTGCGCTTATCTTGGAGAAAGTTGTGGATACGTCGATAAATCCAGAAGCAATAATAACTGGTTTAAAATTATGCCTACTTTGTCCGTTTAATGTTGACAAAATAGATTTTTCTAAATGTTTGGGTAAAACGCATCATTCAGCACCATCAATTTCCACAAACATCCAGCATAACATATGAAGCTTTCACAAATATTGTTAGTGAGAAGAAAATAAAACAGTTTCGTAATATAAAACTTAATGAAGGAATAACAGATAATACTGAGGATTTTAATCTTCTTTATAATGTTTGGAGATGTTTTCAAAGTCTAAATCAGCAGTCTATAAAAGCATGTTCAACAACATTAGAAGGATCTTCTACAGAAAAAGTCATTCCTGCTCAGGAGCACGAAAACAAAGATAGAGAAAAACTGTTATTGGTGAACAATATGTTGTTGATGATAGGATGCAAACATCCACTGAAGATGGAACAAATAGCAATGATAAGCAGACAAACCTACCATGTGAAGCATTGGTTGTACTAACGAATAGCCAGGATAACTTGGCTAGCGCAGATATTACACCAAAAACGTCTCTATCTAAGCCATGTAAAAATAATAAGCAATACTCGTTAATCGATGAAGGACCTACAGAAAAACAGAACTGCGGTGAATATTTTAATAAAAGAAAAACCATCACAGTCTCATCCAAACTGAACTCAGATATTAGTCCAGCCATCATTCAGATTTTGGAAATTACTTGGTGTATCCTAAAACACCCGAACGGAAAGGAAACCGTGACACTGAACGTCTTCCTTTTGCAATCACATCAGAAAAATACAAAAATATACTTAAGGATAAGAGTGAAAAGAAGAGGAAGTTAGAAGACGGGAAGGCTGAAAGGAAACGGAAACGCGACGAAAATAAAGCTCTTGGTGAAGGAACGAGAACAATTAAGGCAAAAGAAAGACAAAATCAAGCGCCGAAAGAAAACTTAAACAGTGCCTCAACGTCTAGCAAATGTATACCTCCAAAAGTGCAGACTGCCACAAAAGCGCTATTCAACACCAACGGAAAAAGCATAAACTCTTGTACAATTTGTCAAAGGTGTGTTACTTCTCAAAAGCGCCTAGTTTGTGATGACTGTTCTAAAATATATCATGCGTTCCCAAGAAACACCAGATTCATATTCCGGAGGATGTAGATAATGATAATATTTTATTTATATGCCACAGTTGTTACCACGAAGATAGTGCTTCAGAAGATGAAGATGTGAATTGTAATAGCGATGATCCAGAGGAAACTGACAGACTTGTTACCCAATATCAAAAGTACTACAAAGATAATTGAGTGTTATGATTTGTCCAATAACTATCTGAAGTATGTCCAATAATTATGAAAAGTGTCCAATTACTGTATTATTTTCGTGTCGTTCAATGAAATATTTTTTAAATTTTTTTTCATCTTTATTCTTTGGAAATAAACATACAGACTAATAAAGTCAGGTTTCATCTACTGTCTAATGGGGCTAGATCATCTAATACAAAAGAATTGCGGAAATGGTAACGGTTTTCTAATATCGGTTCGCTTAAATGTCCAGTGCCTATTTTGTTTACCCTACAGTCTCTCAGTTCACTCTATTATAGATTTGGAGTTAATATTTAGATAATCTTATGTATTAACAGTAATATTCAGATATTCCTAAATTATGCCTATGGGACCGCATACAATTTCATTACCAAGGGTTTAAACTAATTTGTTCCATCTTATCTCAGCTTTCCTTCTAATTCTGCACGGAAACGGAGCGCAAATCGCTACTAAGATAAAAATGAATGAATATTTGGCTCAAGTGTCAGGATAAGATGTTGAAAAATGTATAGGATAAGATATCATAGAAATTTATAACAATAAATGAGAAAAATTCGGAAAGTAAATCATAGTTTGAACCACCAAAGGTGTAGAACCGTGATTAATATGAGATATTCTGGGTAGATATTTCGCTTTCGCTTGCCACTATTTATCTAATATTAAACATAATAATAATTCCTCATTATATAGTTTGAGATGAAATCCTGAGGATACAAAATACATATTTGTGTTAAGCAACCTCACTTACTTGATGCCGCATTATCAAGATATAATTTCTTTTCTATGACTATATTTTTTGACAAAGACTCAAAATTAAATCTTATATATTGCTAGTGAAGTGATTTATCCATAATAATAATACCTGGTTTGTGAGAGTGAATTAATTTTGAGTTGCAAACACACCTAAGTAAATAGATTATTGATGCGAGGGACTAATAACTCACTATTTTGAGCAGGGAAGCGAATAATGGACATTTGTTGGCATTCATACTTGAAAGTTATTATATGGGAAATAATTTAATTGTATAAATATTTGAGTAAGTTTTGAAGTGTAGCAACCTATGTGAATGAATGAAAAAATTCAATCGCCAAAGAAAAAAACAGTACAGAATATCGACAAGATATGGAATCATACAACATAATTATGCCCTATTTAAAAAAAACTGATTCACTTTATAAATGTTTATCTCTTGTTTCATTTCAATGGAAAGCATAATAACATATTATTCAATTATAAAGAATAATCGGTTTGATAATGAGACTAATTTTGTACATTGGAGTCCAATGATGAGGGTTTAGACAGGCGGCTTTTGTCGCCTCAAACATTAACTTCGGACCGGCAGCGGTCTAAAGTTTGGACAAAACCACAAAAGGCTCGCCGTCGTCATCACGAGACAAAGTACTGAATTTAGTATGAACTATAGCGTAACTCGGAAATCTTATTGTCGGATAAGCATGTTTTTCAAAATCCTTCAGGCAGATTTCATTTATGAATAAGTCGAAAATCCAGTTCTGACAAATAATGCGAGAAAGTTTTGGGTCAAATGAGATTCCCAACGAGGTTAGCTTAAAATAACTTATTAGCTCATTTATATTACCACTTTGTCTGCCATCCCTAACATTTTTTATCCCATATGAAGCTCAGGTATTAGATAATAATACTGTTTTTAGGCCAATTTCAGCTCTATTTTAAATGTAATTAATTTGTAGATGCCTCTTTTAGTTCAGAAAAAAAACTTTGACAGAATCTCCATTGACATTGAAGTAGTGAGGATATTTAAGAGAAGTGAGTTTCTTTCATTATACTTATATCTATTAAGTGATTTAATTCCATAATATGAAAACTAATGTCAAAATAAGTTGAAGATTTTTATTAAGTACCAATAATCATTTTGAAGGACAAACCAACTTTTTGGAATGCAGCTTAATACCCAATACTTGATTGAAACATAATTATCATTATAAAGGTTAGTTTTACAAATGGCCGGTTAACATTCAACAATTAAGGCTCTTCCAAGACACCTCGAACGTCAAAACATACCTTTATATACTTTTCCGCCCACCCGTTCTACCATACGAGAAAAGTATTGGTTTACCCCACAAAAAGTTGAATTTTTTTATTGTTTAGGTAGTTATTTTCACGTTATTAAGTGAGAAAACCACAGAAAACAGGTTTATTGAGAAATATTATTTGTGTATGTCGTCTTCGGCCAGTTTTCCTAACATGTCTTGTTAGCACGATACAGCCTCCGGAGTGCATAAACTCACTAATTTTATTATTGGGCATTGTTCAGGGCGTCTCACAGATTTCCGCTATCGATTTTCAGCAGACCAGAGCCAGTACAACGGGTTCTATGAATTCAGATATACCACATTTTTGGAGAAATTTTGGTTTGTTAGCACGATACAGCATCCGCAGTGTATAAGTGCAGAAAAGTTAGTTTTAATCTTTAACCGTTTATTTAGAAAATTTTATGTGGTAAAAATGTAGTTGACTTGTACCTGAGTTTACACATTATCAAAAATGATTGGTTGTAATAAAATATGTGGCAAACGAAAACAATGATTTTTTGAACGTTTTCATTAGTAGTGTAACAATGTTCCTTCTAGGTTATTCAACACTCAGTATATAATAAATCCCCATATTTTGGTATGGCTACCCTGTATAAATTCAAAAGATAATTTAATTCAATGCAATGACCTACCTGTTCAGCCTGAGGCACTCGAAGCGAGAGTTTTACGCGATAGTGGAAAGTATGTGTGCATTTATTAATTATTATTCTATAAAAATGCAATATTTAGATATATGCCGATGCATTTTGTTCAAGGTAATTATAATCTCTTAAAGGTAACGCCTTAAAATTTGAAAAAAATATTAGATTCATTTAGTATTTAAGGCCAGAATTCTAATTTGAAATTCATTCTCCGTGTCTTTTTTTTGAACGCATCAGCAGCTTCCAATAATAGACAGGTAAGAATGACATTTTCATTTATTTTACTTAGAATGATTGGTGATTTAATTATATTATTATTATTTTCAGTGTAATGGATTTAAAAGCAATAAATTCTTCTTCTCTTCTAGAAAAAGATCCGAAACCCATAACAAAAATAAACGACTTAATATTAGGTGAACGTAAGAAAATTATTTCGGCGAAATTGGTGAATAGCAAATTTGGGGAAACTGTGTTGTTGGAGCTGGAAAAAGAAATAATATTCCTTCCGCAGAGGGTGACAAAGACGTACAAACCATTTATAAAGTATTTTGAAGGGGGAAAATACGCTTTTGTATATAGAGGGGCAGTGGAAATTGGTAAACCTAATCCGGCAGCATCATTCGAAATTATTGAAATTTAGTTACCCGTAATCCATAACAAAAATAAACGACCTAATATTGGGTGAACCCAAGAAAATTATTTAGGCGAAATTGGAAGATAGCAAATTTGAGGAAACTGTGTTGTTGGAGCTGGAAAAAAGAAATAATATTCCTTCCACAGAGGGTGACAAAGACGTACAAACCATTTATAAACTATTTTGAAGGAGTAAAATATGCTTTTGTATTAAGAAAGGCAGTGAAAATTGGTAAACCTAATCCGGCGGCATCATTCGAAATTGTCTAACTTCTTATTTATTTGAAGCTGATGTGTTCAAAAAATAGATACGAAGAATCATTCTGAAGATAATCAAACCTAATAAAAAAATGTATATGTAAACATAAACAAAAAAAAATCAATAACTTATTTTATTATTAATATTGTTTGCAAAATGAATAATCTATTTGATCCACCTTTGTATGAAATTTTTGAAACAATAGTTTGTAGAAAAGTGTTACTTAAAACTTTTAAACTAGAAAAAACTTGGAATTGTAAACAAAAATTAATAATTGGTTTATGTACGGCTGAATGTAATCAAATAAGACCACTGAGAAAATTTCCAGAATATATAGATAATTGGTTACAAGAATTAGACCCGTTAGATGAAAGAGACTTATTCAATTATTTATTACCTCGACAACGAGATCAGGCCTAATATTAGAATAAAATAATTATTAGTCCGTCAGTCTTACGACGTCATCAGAAGAAGAAGAAGGTAGCTCAAATTTAAAAATAATGACTTTCTTATAATTGAACTTTAATATTTTGGTTGCCGTTTCAAATAATATGCTGTACACAAATGCACCAGAAGATGTGAAACATGTTGCAATATGTTTTGATATGAAAAATACAAAAGAAGAGTGTAATCGTACAACATAGAATTTATTAAGTATAACAAAAACAAATAATGGTCACCTCTCTGCATATCATATTGAAATTCCAGAAACGAATTTATCATATTTCAGTTACAAATTAAAAATAATATTTAATGACAATTCTGAAGGTGATCAAACCCAATGGCAGAAAGTGATTTTAGATGATATTTCGGTGTATAATGCAAACATAAGCGAAAAAGTCTATAAATTGTACATTTTAACATATATTGTATTGATATTATTAGTGATTATTATTATATATAACTTACTTAAAATGGTTAAGGTAATAATACAATATAATTTTTACTCAACGGTTTGTAGTACATAAATTAAAAAAACAAGTTAATTAAATAATATTCTTTTATTTATCATCCATTATGAAATGTTAACATGAGGTTAAAACATGGATTGATCTTGTGATAAAAACAATTTTGGTGTCAAGGCTGCTAATGGTGGATTTTCATCCAATTCATATACAAGTGTGGTAGAATATTTTATAGCATTTAATCTGGAGCGTTCGATACTTAGTCGCAGTATGTCTTTCGCAGAGTATAGACATCGAATTGAGGAATATCTAATAAAAATAAATCAATTGAATAAGGACGTTACTTTTTATGAAAATAAAGGAAAGGTTATGAAGCAAATTGAAAACCTATGTCTAGCTGACTCAAGTCAAAGAATATGGGATAAGCTCACGATAAACTGGATACCTGAGGAATTGAAAAACGGGGAACAACAACAGGAGATTGCAAGTGCCTTAGATCACATATTTAGGCGTCAGACGTCACAAACGTCAACATATCCATTGAACCGAATCCAACCTACAAGTGTTCAATATGACCAACATAACCCTCCATGCTCTACAAAATGAAAGATGACATGTATAGCAATAAAATTTGTTATTTTAAAATTTTATTGAAACATGTTAAACTTAAACAAGCAAGTGTAATGTAATTCATGAACGATGAATAGATATTGAGCAGATACAAGGTGTTTTAATAAAAAATGTCATTCATTTCAAAAATCAATTTAATATTATTATTAATATATAATAATTACAAAGTTAATACACTATTGAAAAACCAGCGTTGGGGATGTTCTACGTTTCTTTGTGTGCAGGAGTACCGTCCAGTGTTGTGACAGGGATTTGGATCACGTTCAAAGTTTTTAGTAGCACATGATGTACCGTTAAACTTGCAAACGTCAATAATATGTAGAAACACATTGAATATATGGCATTTCTTTAGCAGAAATTCTGCTTTTTGTTGTCCGCGTACGTATATGAAGTCGTGCAGCATACAATAGCTTATTTTACAATATATCATCTAATTTGGAGTACTCAATATCACCCGAAGAGTATCGAATACCATGCACATTCTTCTCCAAATATGACACAGTCTTCTTATCTTTGTTGCTCAACGTAGCAATTGATTGAGGTGGTAAAAATATGTAATGAGTCTGTTTAAATCCAATTTCGATTGTAAGTTCTTTAGCAACAAACAGACCATCTATAACGAACCCCTGAATGTCTACGAATGCTATTCTCATGATGAAGACACAACACACACTTCAATTTAGAGTCTTGACTATTTCGGTGAGAGGGAAATACTCCATTACGCAGTCGTGAATTATGATACAATATACTTTGGTGTTTTCGGGAAAGCCAATGTTTGCTTCAATGTCAAGTTTTACATCGACAGTAGATGCCTTCATGCTTTCTTTTTGTTTCGAGCAATTTATAACAGACAAGGCGCGTCTCTTAAAAGAGGAGTAATCCAAGAGAGGTCGCTTCTGTGTTGAATTCATATAGCTAGGATAAAATTCGGTATAGTTGAAATAGGCTTCATTATAGTCGTTTCTACTAAAGTCCAACTGCATTCTTTCATTAGGAAAATATTCACCATTTAACGATAGACGTATACTTTGAATGTCTGTATTATCGAACAGAGTGGGATCAGCTTTGTCGTCGTCACGTTTGTTGGTTTGAAAGAAAACAATAACATAACGAGGTCGTTCGACTGAGGTTGTAGTTTCAACAGCCCAAACTTCACGTTTAGCATTTCTGGTAATTGCCGATAGTTCGTGTATCTCTCACTTTCTAAACGGGATAACTATTGGCCGATCCTTTTGAATGGCCTTCATAAGTTCCAACTTAATATCATCGTTAGGATAGATATGCTTGATTTTTAATTCAATGTCGGTAATTTTAATGTTAACGGTTGTATTGGAAGTCACACAAGCAACGGTTTTTTCCGTAATATAAACACAGTCGTTATCGTTTCGAGCTCGAACTAAACGTTTTGTTTGTGGTCCACACGTAATCATAGGATAGTCATTGAAAATGTTGAAAATATGTTTGAGAGGAATTTGTAGGTTGAATGATTTGTCTGTGGTATTTAGGAGAGGGTCTTTGGGATAATTCCAGCCTGCTATAGCCATATGAGTAGAATCTTCTTGATTGTAGCAAGTCATGGCACGTACCGCGCTCACGATTCCAGGATCTCGAACCGTTTCCATTTCTCTTGCACTTTTACTGTATGTACACGAATCGAAAAGGAAAGCACCAACATTATTAGCCAGTTTTACGTCACCGGCTCCTTGTACATCGAGTGTCCCTTCAATGCACAACAAAGTTTCGTTCATGGCAAAAAACGAATCAACTTGATTGATGCTAAATTCTACAATATCACTGCAACTGAATGATTTGATGAACGGTGCATATGTTCTATATTCAGCTTTGCGGATTGACTCGTCAAATTGCGGCTTACGGTAAATATCAAACATTGGTGGCATATCGTTCATACGAGAACGTTTTCCATACATGGTCGTCATTGTTGTTGTTGTTGTTTCTCTTTCAACAAAAAGCCTAAAGACTGCAAGAACAATTTGTTGGCAAATGTAAGCTGCTGCTGCTTTGAAGGTTGCCGCGTAACTAATGACTGAATGTGCGTCGGAACGTCTTTTATGATTAATTATCAATCCCATCTGTTGCTCCTCGCTCTAAGCTCCAACACCAAGGTACTCTTTTCACCACGAAAGTTTATGGGTCGTCCGTCTTGGTCTACAGCCAACACAGTAACGTTGGTTATTTCACGTTGTGGTATAACGGGTAAATAAAGTAGATTATGTGGAGTTTCGTCAATGACGTACACAGGATATACTTTTATGCCAATTCGTAAATAGTATGAGCAGGTCTGTTTGCGTCGAAGGCTCCAGTGGTGATGTTACATTCGAAACGTATGCTAGATACTTTTATAATTTTGACGGGTAGATCTGAAGAGTGCCATCGTTTGGGTTCGAGTATTTTTGCAGAAAATCCCAATATGTTACCCAGACTGTTGGGTTGTTCAAACGAAATTCTATATTTACTGAAAATCATACATTGTAACGTATTATTATTAGGTTTTAGTGCAAATATTGATTCTGGTCTCACTGAATTGCTGCCGCCTAACTTGTCCAGTATAAACAATTCAATGTAAGCAATTTCGTAGCATCCTGTAGGAAAATCAAAACTTTGTAGCTTGTTATTGTCGTCATAGTAGTAAAACTTGCAATTATCAATGTTTGGTATGCTATGGTATGAGTGAAATGAACGCAGCGCTAATTCGTAGTCTTTTTCTGGATGTAGTACAATAGGTGTAGGCGGTTGGAAGGTAAATACGTGATTCGTGCTATTA